>CM076575.1:560924144-561165446 GCA_034641835.2 Pinus albicaulis | reverse complement strand
TCTAGAAAAATCATCAATGAACGACACAAAATATGACGAGCCACCATATGACGCTGTAGGGGCTGGACCCCAAACATCTGAATGAATATAATCAAGTATCCCTTTACTGGTATGTTTGCATGTTTTAAATTTTTGTTTACTTTGTTTTCCAAACAACCAATGCTTACAGAAATCTAACTTTCCAGACCTTAGATTAGGAAGTAACTTGCGATCAGCCAAAATTTTCAACCCTCTTTCACTCATATGCCCTAATCTTTGATGCCATAAGTGAATGGAACTACTTTCATGTTCAGACACAGTAGACACATGAACTGACCCTGTTCTTCCTTCTAACTGAAACAGATTTCCTACTTTCTTAGCTTTCATTACTAGTAAAATACCTTTATATATTTTCATAACTCCACCTTGAATTACAGTTTTATATCCATTCGTATCCAATGCTCCTAAAGAAATTAGATTTTTCCTTAAGTCTGGAACATGTCTCACATCTGTTAATATTCTAGTTGTGCCATCAAACATTTGCAGTTGTATGCTTCCTATCCCAACAATATTAGATGTGACATCATTACCCATGTACACGACTCCATCATTAACCGATCTATACGTCTTAAACCATTCTCTATGAATACACATGTGGTTTGATGCACCGGAATCTAACAACCAATGTTGATCATGATTTGACATATTAACAGACAACACTTCGTCGCTCATACCTGAACCAGATGCCGAACCTGTATCTGTCGCATTTGCCTCCTTCTTCTCTATCGAAGAGTCTCCTTTCTTCTCTGTTTGCTGTCTCTTCCAGCAGTCTTTCTTCAAGTGCCCCGATTTGCCACAAAACCAGCACTTTACTTTGCTCTTCTTCCCTTTCGACTTTGAACGCGAATCGCTGCGCTTACCTGAGCGTCTTTCTCTAGAACGACCTCTAGCCATCATGGCCTCTGATGTAGAGGTGTCAGCATTCGACTTCTTCCTCGTCTCCTCAGACAACATGGCTCCAACCACATCGTCAAACTCAAGGACAGCTGCAGTACTAAAGCTTATGGAAGTAACAAAGTGATCCCACGATTCGGGCAATGAACACAATAGAGTTATTGCCTTATCCTCTGAATCAAATTTTACATCTAGACTTTGTAATTGTACCAATAGAGTATTGAAAACATTCAGATGGTCAGTAACCGAGGTACCTTCCTTCATCCGCAAACTGTATAGCTGCCGCTTCAAGAGAATCCGATTTGTCAAGGACTTCGTCATGTAGAGCTTCTCGAGCTTTATCCACAAGCCTGCGGCGGTCTTCTCTGACACAATGTTGAACAGAACGTCATCTGCCAGGCATAACCGAATTGCGCTCAGAGCTCTGTCATCCAACTCAACCCATTCATCCTCCGTCATTCGCTTCCAACAGTCCTTCTTCAAGTGCCCCGATTTTCCACAAAACCAGCACTTTACTTTTCTCTTCTTCCCTTTCGACTTTAAACGAGAGTTGCTATGCTTACCCCCTGAGTGTCTCTCTCTCGAGCGACCTCTGGCCATCATTACCTCTGATGTAGAGGTGTCTGCATTTGACCTCTTCCTCGTCTCCTCAGACAACAAGGCTCCAACCACATCGTCAAACTTGATCTCAAAACAGACACTCTGAGTTTTCACCATTTTGTTTAAAACAAGCAATCTCCAAAACCAACACTTTAAATACCAGCATTTAAAAAAAACACTGCCTATGCCTTGTAGCCTTTTTTAATAAAAAAATGCCCTTTGTACTTCACAGAAAAATATAACCTTCACCTTCCTTTCATACCATATGCAAATGGTATTAATATTACAAATCAATTTAGAAAACACTTTTACAAAAGTGCACTTCACAAATCGATATATATAATATAAATCGATTTCAAAACATTTAAATAATGTATATCGATTTATATCGATTTCAAAACATTTAAAATAATGTATATCGATTTTGTTTTTAATATAATCGATTTATATTGAATTACAAAAGTCCAAATCGATTTATAATAAAGGCTTCTCCAAATCGATTTATAATAAAGGCTTTTTACTAAACTCCTTTGCTGTCTTTCAACCAAAAAAGAAAACGTACCAATAGATCATGCATAACACACTAATCCAGTCCACTTTTCCACTGCGTGTTCAGCACCTTCACACATTAACACGCAGATCGACATTCCGTGTCATCATTTCAACGCACAAAAAAACCTGCAAATCAATTCATGCAACGCAAACTTGGCCCTCACAGCGTACGGCGCTATTGGTTTCACACAGTTCAACAGTTCACGGCATTTTATGAACAGGTAGCGGCATCTGCAACAGAAACGCCTCTGCTTCAAAGTTTCTCCAAAATCGATTTTCACATGTCCAGAAAATCAATTTGAATGGCAAGCCCTTCCACTTAGCGTTCAATTACCACGGCATTCAAAAACAGCGTATATCAACCAATATATATTGTTAATTCAAAAAATCGATTTTAAATAAAACTGGCATTTAAAAAAAAAACGATTTTTATGAGCCTTCTGCATTTAAATCGTAGCGGAACCGGCTCACGGCTTTGCTGTGGTTCCTCTCAAAAAAAAACTCGACTCTGGAACTCGACTCTGGATTATACAATCAACGGTTCTTCCTTTATCAATTCACGTGCTCCTCCCACAGTAAGCGATGGCACAACTCCGGTTCACAATTAACAAAACAGTCCACGTCTGTTTTAACAATCTCACGCACCAGGTATGTATGGATATCACAATCATAAACCTCACGCAGCGATGTATATCACATAACATAATACCGTCAGCTCCGCAAAGGTTTCAGCGCGCAGGTGTCTGTCCCACGCAGCACCAGTAATCAAAACCTCCACGCACAGGTTTGAACAGCAGTGCGCCTCTGCGCAGCACCTCCAGCAATATGCAACCCAACACTCCTTTGCGCTCCACCTCCAGCACGCGCTCCAGCTGCACCACGCCTCCAACGTTCGCTCCGATACCAATTGTTGGAGATCATGCACAGCAAAACAATTAAATACGCAGCAAATAAATCATGCACAAGAAGACACAGTGATTTTACCGTGGTTCACCCAAACCTCCTGGGCTACGTCCACACAACAGGGCATTGGCAGTCTTTATTAATTCAAACAGGAGATTACAATTCTCACACACTCTCTCCAAAACAAACGTATGGAGACCTGTTATATAGCAAGAGAATCTAACAACCTCATAAATCCTCTCAACTCAAATTTAGGATGCATTAACTCCCTCCCAACAAACTGGAGCTAATCTAGGAACTAATTCCTAATTTTTGTCACTTACTGAGATTTTTCCTATTTTATTTAGAACAGAAAATCTCAACATACATCCCACTCATTAGTTTATCGATTGTGGAGAGAAAGATATTTGTAATGAGGAGAATAATGATTTATTTAATTTAACTGTAATGGAATAAATGTAATATTGCTATTAGTCAAAAGGAAGTTATGATACTTGGGTAGCATTACCACCTTAATGTTAAATAAAATGAGAGCGAATTCACTGTATCAATTGATTCCGATATAATAAAATTATATATTTCTATTTTTTTATATGTTGTGAATTTATTATTTAATATGGGTATTGGAGTCCATACATAGTGAGGAATGGTTAGAGTTTGAATTCATGGTGATTGAAGAATAGTCTTGGAGTGTATAATTCTATGAAGGGATTGAAAATTTAATTAAAATGTATGTGTCAATTTTGTGTAAGTGGATATTTTAAAGGAAATATATGTAGTAAGAGTTATGTGGTGGCATGTTACTGTTTATTTGTATATATTATTAGTGTGTATTTAGTTTTTATTTTATCTAGTTATAATGTTATTTGTGAAAAATAAGATGAAATTATAGCTAATGCTCATATATATAAGGAAATTTTAGGGCTAACTAATTTCTAAAATCAAAGATAAAATAAGCCCAAGTATTTTGAAACTAATTCCAAACTACTCCATTTCAATTTCTAATTTCAAACTATTGAACACCTAATCCTCTATGGGTAGGTGTGGAAGGCGAACAGTCACAAAAGGAGTCCAAGTGACCTTGGAAGATGAATCCAAGGGTCACACCATTGTACTATAAATAGACGTCTATGGTTAATGGAAATGCAACTAATGCTTATGCTTCTTTTGTGTGTGTTTAATTTTCTCACCCACCATATGTGTGTTTAACATGGTACCAAAGCTACAGGTGAGGTCCTGGAATTTTCAAATTTTTCCAAATTCATTTTAGCTTTTCTGCTCTTGTAATTCCTTCTGTATCGTTTGGCCTCTACGCTGCTTGGCCCTGCCTCTGTCGATTGAGTGATTTTCCCCATTCCCTCGGGACCGCTAAGATGCAGTGATTTTCCCATTACCTCCATGTATGATTTTGAATGTGGAGCAAGATTGGGCTCAACACTTGCAGGTGCAGATGAAGGCCTCACTAACCCCTGATCAATAGTTCGTACATCCGCATCCACTTTGACGTTCTTGGAATTTGATTCAATAAGACTCAATTCCTTATTCGCAGAGCTCTTATGGCTTTTTTCTGGACACAGTGTGAGTGGAGGGAGCTGGACTGTGGTGGTTAATAGCCCTTGCCAAGTAATTTCTGTGTCAATGGTATGAATGGAATCACTCCCTCTGTCTCTCGAGATTTCCTTTGTTTAAATTGCATTGTCACTGGTTTAAATTACATTGGTCTCGAGAATTACTGTGTCAAGCTCAGAACAATTTTGAACCAGGAAAATTGGGTCTGTGTTGATTTTGATAGTATTTTAAAAAAAATGAACTCACTCTCTGTCTCAGAGTAGGGATTATGGGGAAATTGTAAGTATTTCATGTGGACTGGCTCCCTTTGCACCTCTTAAGCTCACCTTAGGCACAATGCAAAGAGCCCTGCGGAACATCCTCCAGCCATCGCAGCCCCTCTGCTCCAAAATTCCATCCCGCTCCCACATTTCGTTCCGAGGCCACACTCGGCCCAATACATTCCTGTCAGCTTGCAATTGATCAGCACCTTTCGGCCCTCCATACCACCGAGCCATCTTCTGTACATAAAATAATATAGACAGGAGCCTCAATGAAAACAACGGATGAAATCAACCCAGATATATGTCTCACGTTGCGGACATCGACTCTAGGCATACATTTCACATCCGCCCATATTCATTAGAATCTAGTTCGATTAAGGAAATCACCTAACTATAACATCCTTGACATTCGATTTGTTCTGCCTCTGAGACAGGGTACTATGCCAATTCAGGGCCAAATATCTCAAAACCTGCGGTTCACTCAAAACCCGTGGATGCAATTCACACTCGCACCATTTTGTGTGACTTTAGTTCCAGGCTGAGGAAGATGTAAAGAACATAGGGTAAATTTTTTAGTGACAAATTCATCCAACGGAGCAATAAATTCCTCACGCAACACTTATGTTTAATCGAACTCATTCTGGGGAGAGATACCAGCTTACCCACCCTTGAGACGAATTGTCAGAGGCCGAGTACACCCCACGCAGGTAATGGTATCAGATCAGTTCGCAAACTGCTTGAAGGCTAAGTTCCATTCATCTCGAGGAGGAGGGGAAATGAACCTTGCTTTAAAACAGTCCATAATCTGAACCTGTTGTGTTTACAGCTGGCCTATTTTCACTTTTCTAACCAGTATGTTGCTCTTTACTACCCACGATGCTAGTGAAATTCGTGAGTAATTTTCAATTGTGTTGAGTTTACATTATATGTTGGCTATACATGGGAACTAAGGATCGTGCCACTAAAGGAACAATTGGCTTCACATAAGGGTCTACAGTCTTGTAGTTGAAAATTGTTTGCATATTAGAGATTACACTACTATGAAATTTCCTTGCAGTAGATAGTCATGTGGAAAATTCCATTTAGTAGGGTGGAAATGTGTTTTTCGAAGTTTGGTTGAGAACTGAGCATGATAGCTATGAGTGCATATTCTGTGAGACACCTATGTAGTTGTTGTTGCATGTAGAGTCCTTTTTGTTGCTTGTACATGATCTAAACACTGAAGGGATACAAATAGTTTGGTTGTATGAAGCAGTGAGTATTTCTCATTGAAGTTTCGTTCTCTACAAAATAGAGTTGTTGGTGTAAAATATTTTTTGAAGAGCAGAGAAATCAATGTTTTTTTACTGCACATTTACAAAAATATTTTGCAGTGACATTGTATTGTACACACATTGTGAGTGGGTATTGCTTCTTAGTTGATAGTTGTGATCATTGTTTGAAGTGTAAGCTTGATTTGTTGAGAAAAATGGCTAAAATCGATGATGCATTAGAGTTTTTGAATAACCTCATTCATTCCATTATTCATGATATGGTAAAAATGAGCAAGAACGCTCTTTTTAATATTCAGACTTGCTTGCATCATGCACAATAAAAGATTGATTTTCTGCAACTAGAATCTTAGCTTCAGCAAGAAGAATTACATCAGTGGATTCATCATTTTGAACTTGTTTTTGTTCAAAACATTGAGACAGACTCCCATCAACAACAAGAAATTTCAAATGCAGTACCCATTTTAAGCACAGATTTGTAGAAAGAAGAAAAAATCCAGGCGGCACCTCCCAAGCCCATCATCAGACCTTGGGAACAACTTGTCCATAACAAGCACCGAACAGGTCTTGGATATGACAAGGATTCGTCCTTTCATATTCCAGACTACTCCAAGCCCATCAAATTTCAGAGTGCCAGATTTCTTCATGATAGGTCACCTTCAGCTATTCCAGATCCTGCTCCTCGTCCACACAACAACAACAATAGATTAAAAAAATCCAACACTGTGATCGAGTTGGCCATATGAAATATCATTTTTTTGATCTTCACCCATGCAAGCACTGTGGTCGGCACACCCATTCTTCACACAGATGCTTCAGAAACAAGCCTCCTGCAAGAACAAAGAATCATCTTGGATGGATCGCTTCTTGGAAATGGGCATCAACAGCCAAGAAGATTTTTAAGTCGCATGTCAGAACTTTTTCTCGAATATTGAACAATCTTGCAGTTGATTTTTCGCCATCATCTCACCTTGTACCTAACAGGGGGGGAAATGGTGGTCATCTACAAGCTTCGACACTACATCAAGCGAGCCTAAGCCAAAATCTCTCATTCCATATTCAGAGTTTTAGCCAGAGACACGGATGCCCATGAGCATGCCTTTGGTTGATGGGCAGCCTTAAACCATCCATGTGAGGTTGATATTCTTCCTCTTTTAGAACACTTCCACTAGCAGAAGACTTCATCTTCTTGCCAGCTTTGGAAGAGTTCCAGGAATTGCATCAAGCATTCCATTGTTGGTGGTCATCCTTAAACCATCAAAGGTTGTAGACTTCCCTTCTTTTAGTTTGAAGGTCTCCCTCTTCAAATATGAGGGACACTTCCTCTAGCAGAAGCCCTCAGCTTCTTGCCAATTTTGGAAGAGTTCTGGGACTGCAATAAGCGTTGCGTTCCAGTGTTGGTGGTCATCCTTAAACCACCTCTTTATGCCAACATTTCAAAGATTTGATTCATCCTAAGTGCTGCCATGCATACTTTGTAGATTTGTATTACAACTCTCTTCTTTGACTCACACATACCCCTTTGGATTAAGGGGGAGAATGTTAAACACCTAATCCTCTATGGGTAGGTGTGGAAGGCGAACAGTCACCGAAGGAGTCCAAGTGACCTTGGAAGATGAATCCAAGGGTCATGCCATTGTACTATAAATAGACATCTATGGTTAATGGAAATTCAACTAATGCTTATCCTTCTTTTGTGTGTGTTTACGTTTCTCACCCACCATGTGTGTATTTAACACAAACTATTAAAACTTAATTTCTAAGTGTAATTTTGTGGAATATTCTTAACTAAATAAAAACATGAGCTTTTTATAAGATATATATATATATATATATATATATATATATATATATATATATATATATATATTAAACTCAAGCTATTTTTATTGGTATAGTTTTTTTTTTGTAAAAATTACTTTTACCTAGTTTCTTGCAAAATGGCATTTGTGTCTTTGTTTTTTTATTTCAATAGGCGACAACATTGTTGTTTTCTTGTGCAGTAATACTGATTTTTATTAATTTCATAGAAAGTTTATTTCTTAAAACAAATGAGTAAAGGCTTAGAGTTGTCTGACATTTGTTTCACTTTGCATCATATCAGTGATAAGAATAGACAGTAGAAAATGGATTTTACTAATTATTAGTGTTCATGAGTTTTACTGTCTATTTGAAAATTTCAGCCAAGGTTTTGGTATGAGTTCCATTATAAAATAAATTGTACATATGTTGTAATATTTGGAGTAACATAAAAAAAAAAATGACACTGAGTCTCAGGACATGGACTGTGAAGCTAGGAATGCATAATTCGTGGTAAGGATGATATGTTTTATTGTGCAAATAAGAGACCTAACCTTGACAATAGGCATTAAAGGCTGACTAGTCCATGGGGTAAAGGAGATGCTTCTTGAAATTTAGTTGTCTGAGGAAAATATACAGGCCCATGTTTATTTGAGATAATACAAAGAGAAAATGGGAATATAATTTATGAAGTAATTGCAAGATGAAGGATGTAGTAGTAATGGATAGGCAGGGAATAACCTAATAACTCTGAGTTCTCTAGTCACAGTTGCATTCAGATCTAAATGCTTGATAGATTTGAATACAAGAAAATATTAATTCACATATTATTTTTGACGAAATGTGAAAGTATTTGGCTAACTCCTTCTGCTAGCTTTTTGTATAATACCTCTTCTGATGGAACTCTAGGCACACCCAGTCTAGAAGCTAGGCTTAACATGGAATTTTTTGTCATGTTGTTCCCGATCTTAATGCATAAATTTTTCCATGGATATAATGACAGACATATATTACAAGAAAAAATAGTGCAACAAAAACTAGTGGAATGTATTTCCCTTCTCTTTGACCATAGAAACAAGAATTTGAAGAATCAAAATTAGATTCTTTCTCCTCTCTTAAGGTCCAATAGACTGCATTGGTCTTAATGGACGGTAACCATCATCATCATTTCTTGTCGAAACCTGTACAACAATGCTCAAAAGAATACTAAATTTATTGAGCCATAAACAACCATAAATGTTTTAACAGAAAATAGATGATCCTGCTATATTATAATCATTATCAATGTGAATGGGGATCAAGGTGCAATTATGATTGCAATAATTTATATGCTTGTATCCAATTTACATTACGAATTGTTGACAAGTGGAAAAAATCCTCTTGTAACAAGTTAGTATGTGGTTAATCAAAGTTCCATTTATATATATATATTTTTTTGATATGGTTGTATACCACCTATAACAGAGGTCTCGGTTATCATTGTGGTTATGATTATGCATGGGTAGATGTGGCCTATGCTTGTATGAAAAAATAAATAAGTTAATATAGTGAGAAATAGTAATTACAGGGTGTCTGAAGTTCATACTGGAGAAGAGTATTATAAATTTTTTTCCTAAATGTTGAATGATATCATAAATAATTCAATAAGTGAAGTTAAAGACCTCAAGAATATATTTTCCAAAATAATACCTGTTAAAAAAAAATTGGGTTTTGAGACCCTTTGTATTAATTCACAAATTTATAATTGATACAATTTGTTTGACAGACTCAGTCCATGTGTACATTGTTGGCTCCATTTTGATCATTTTCCACTTACATTTTCCATCTATCATCATCCTTTTCTATCATATTATGGAAATTTTCCGACATTTTTACCTCTTAGTACACTTAAAAGGTAAAAATAGCTATGTCTTTTTAATTTAGAATTTTTAGTAAAAATTTTGGTATTAAAACTTATTTTGACCATAACATAATTTCTTGTAATTTCTCATTTGAATTCATATGTGCAGGTCACTTGGATGAAGTCATATTCGAAAAGCTTGGGAACAAAGGATGAAGAAATTCCTATTGGTTCACTCCAAATTAGTAGGAATAGGCCTTGTCAACACTAGTCAAACTTGACCAATCATTCAGAAAATCCCCTGAATCAGGGGCAGATTTATGATTTTGTGGGATTCATCCTTATTTTTTGTAACAAACTGACATTTTTGACCTCAAGATATGGATTAGGGATGTTGATATATGTTGCAACTTTTTAACTTATATTGTTATGTTTTTTGCATATTTAAACAAGACATTCATAGTTAGATATAGTGTGAAAAACTTGAGACTTGAAACTATTCTCTTATGAAGATAATTGAAGACAGATTTTACCATTTTCTTGTGCATATGAGTTGAATATATTGTTGTAGCTAAGTGTTTTAAAGAGGTGTACCAGGCAAGGTTGGAGGGCCACCACACTGAGCTAAGTACACTTTGTTGTAGAATACTGTTCATAATTGTGCATATGCTAGTTTTTATGGTTATCATATTTATGTGTTGTAGATACTTGTAGATATTTTCGTTATGAATTCATGTTATGTCCATGTTTTTATTATGTGAAGATTGATTTCTTTTCAACAGCTATTTTTTATGTGAAAGGACAAACAGGACTCTTAGACAAGAGCCTCTTCTCCATGAGCTAGGATGGAACTAAAAACAAGATTTAATTTCATGCTTTCCTAGATTAAGCCATGCTTTGTTATTGAAAGATTGATTTTCTTTTCAGTAAATAGATTTTATGTGAAAGGAAAACTAGGACTCTTAGACTAGAGCCTCTTCTCCATGAGCTACAACTGAACTGAAAACGAGATTTACTTTCTTATATGTTTTCTTAGATCAAATTTACATGAATTCACAATTACATTCTTTCATTCTTTCTTAGATGTTTGGCAATGTTATTATAGAAAGATTGTGGAAGGACAAATCAAGAATCTTAAACAAGAGCCTCTTCTCTATCTTCTAAAGTAAACTAATTTCATTGATCAAACATTTTTATTCTTTCACGAAATAGATCTGAATCTTCTCTTTTTGAAGATAATTTAGATTTGTAATATGCATTTCAATCTAATCAATCACTTTCTACAATATTTTAATCCACGACTCCATAAACTTTGGTTTGCTTCTAATATTACCAACCTAGATTGATAGATAAATGACTTGTTTAATTTACTCAGTAAATTGAACCAACATTTTGGCGTCGTTGTGAGGAAAGCATAATTAGACATAGCTAGTTAGGAAGATTGTTTAGAAAAAAAAAAAACAACAACAAAAACATTTTTAGCATCCTTTTTTTTCTCATTATGGTTATTTATGCCTAGACATATAGAAGAGAAATGTAGATTCATAAAACATGACCCCCCAACCACAAAACCATTGGTGGGAGTAGGACCATCATAACTGACTACACCAGTTGCTGGATAACCAGATTTAGAATGATTGGAGGAAAAGAAACGTTTAGGAAAAAGGTTAAATCTTGTTAAAAGAAAAACTTCGTTAGCTTATGAAGTAAAAAGAAAAAAAACATAAACAACTTCCAAAGGAAAACAAAGAGAGATAGGAAAACCAACCCTTGAACAAGTAGATCAACCAATCCTCAAACAAATAGAAAATTTTGAAGAAAATAAAAAAGGAAATGACACAGGAAGGTCAAGGATCTAATATTCCAATATTAACTCCAGAACAAAGGATACAGTATGAAAAAAAAAAAAAGAGAATGGCAAATAAAAAGAGAGGAATAAATGAGAACAGAAGCAGAAAGAAAAAGAAAAGAATACACCAAAAGAGAACATGACAATAAAAGACAACATGATGCATAAATATACAATGATCAAGAAGCTACCATTTGGATTCCCAATTCTAGATACTAGAGCAATTCTTGGAGAGGAGGTAAAAATGAAGAATATTCCTCCTTCTGTTTTGCCAAATTTTTATGGAAATTCTTATGAGGATCCTGATCCATTCATGTTTGAATTTGATATTTTATGTCGTACTTATGGTTATACAGATGATACACATAAACTTTGTCTTTTTCCTACTACTCTTAAAGCAACTGCATTAAAATGGTTTATGGGATTAGGAGAACACATTATTACTTCTTGGGAAGACATAAGAATATTTTTTCTTAAGAAGTATCAATCTTATTGTAGGCCTAGAGATTCAAAGGAAGATATTTTTAGGATGTCTCAACAAGAATATGAGTGTTTGGAAGAATATTTAGAATGATTTCTTTACAATTTACAAAAATCCAAACAACACTCTTTAATTTATGATACCATTTGAACACTTTTTCTCAAAGGTATACGAGATTATTACTTTGATATTCTCAATGTAATGGAAAAATGAGACATCTCATATTTACCATTTGAGGAGATTGCAAAATTATTCAAGAGGAAGATTGAAAAGTGGAAAAAGAGATGCAAATTCAAAAGTAACTAAATCTGCAACAAGAAGCATAACAAGAGCAGAATTAAGGGATTTATTTGAAAATTTTAAAATTGGTACCTTGAGTACATTACAGAAAAAAGTGGATGTACTAAAAGCTAAGAAAAATCAAGATGAAAAAGATCAGGTACTATCAATCTTTTGTCCTAAGTGTAGAAAGAAACATCCACTGAAATAATGTCCTTTAGATAATATTCAGGTTTGTGGACTTTGTACAAAAAATCATTCAACTGAAAAATTGTCTAAAGCTCAAGGAATTTCAAGTAAACTTGATGTAAGAAGTACAATGGATTGACTCTCTCTAATATTTGGCACCAAGAAGACCTTGGAAACCACGATTTACATGAATGCCTCAAAATTTACCTCAACAATTTACTCAACAAATTCCTCAGAATTATCAATATCCTGCTCAATCCTCATGGAATGCTCATATGCCACGGCAGGTTTGGCCTCCACAACAATTCCAAAACCAACCTGCACAAATTTGGCGAGGATATGCTTATGGAACCCAACCTTCTCAACAATTCTATCCTCAACAACAATACCAACCTTATCCTCAACAATCATATCAACAACCATTCCCATATCAACAATTCTAGCAACCCCCTCAATCAAAACCATTTCCACAACAACCATTACCTGCAATAACTCAACCTCAACAACTTCAACTTCCATTTAACCAACCACCACCTAGACCAACTCAACCAATAGCAAATCTGAGTTACGAATTGGAAATACCAATTTACAATACTGAGGAAGGAACTTCATATTATATCTTGCCCATTCAAAACATCCACTTAAGGTCTAGGAAAATTTTACAAAAAACTCTCCAATTATTAAAAAATAACAAGTTTAAGAGGGGAGAAACCCTGAAAAACATGATAAAGAAAATCAAATTCAGAAAAATAGAACAATAAAAACTCAAACACCTCCTTTTCTAGAAAGGTTAATAGAGAAAACAATCTATAGTTTCTCTTCCTGAATTTGATATTTTGGATGAATTTGAAAATTCTTATATTAAAATTTCTTTATTGTGTGCTATCAAATATATTCCTATCTATACAAAATAAATTAAGGAATTATGCATCAAGAAAAATGGTAAAAGGAAGAAGGATCCACCTATAACTCATGTCACTAGGAAATTATCTACTCTTATGTCAATAAATACAATAGTTGAGAAATATTTTGATCCTCGAATACCAATGGTAAAAATTTTAATAAAAAATTTCTCAGTTTCTAAAGATCTAATTGACTTAGGAGCTTCTATCAATTTCATGACAATAGAAACCATGAAGTGTTTGAACTTGCCTAATATCCGACCTACCACTACAATTTCAGACCTAGCTAATATATCCAAAGTAGTGCCAAAAGGAATACTTGAAGACATCATTGTTTCTTTAGATTCATGGGAATATCATGTAGACTTCCTAGTCTTACAATCAAAGTCAAACTTAGGAGGCCATCCATTAATTCTTGGCAGAACATGGTTAGCCACAATTGATGTCTTTATTGGATGTAGATCAGGAAGTGTGATCACATCACATGGAAATGAAAGAAATCAAATAACACTTTATCCTCCTACTCAACCTCCTTCTTTATTATCATTTTCTTATGAAAAAAAAAGAAGAAATTCAGCCTATTTTAAGCATTAATCAATATGTTTATTTTATAGAAGAAGAAAATGAGGATTTGATAGATCTTTTCATTTCAGAACCTGCTATTTTGGAGTAGATTAAAGACACCCAATATGAAGTTGCAAGTCAACTTTGAATCAATGTTTTCAGGAAAATTGCACCATTAACTCATTACAAAAATCATTTGAAGCTATATTTATTTTTAACTCAATCACAAAATCTCAAAATAAAATCATTGAAATCAAACCTAGAAAGAGTCTTAATATTGGAAACAATTTACAATCATCATAAGAACAACAAGTAATTGCACTATTAAAGAAATATTAAAAATATTTTTCTTGGGATTATATAGATATGCAAGGAATTCATCCAAATACATCTATTAATCATATTTACACAGATGAAAATATCAAACCTATAAGGAAACCACAATGAAGGATGAATCCAATGATGAAAGATGTAGTGAAAGAAGAATTGCAGAAATTATTACAAGTAGGATTCATCCACCCTCTCTCAGATAGTCAATGGGTTTCTCCCTTAGTTGTAGTTCCTAAGAAAAATGGAGAATGGACAATCTGTGTGGACTATAGGGAACTAAATAAAGCAACACTTAAGGATCATTTCCCACTACCATTCATTGATCAAGTCCTAAATACTTTTCTTTTCTTCATGGATTTAGGGGTTATAATCAAATTAAGATCGCATTGGAAGATCAGGACAAAACAACATTTACTTATCCTTGGGGTACATATGCTTATAATGTGTTACCTTTTGGATAATGTAATGCACTAGCTACTTTTAAAAGAGAAATCATGGCCATATTTGCTGATATTATACATTAATGTGTAGAAGTTTATATGGATTATTAATTATAATTTATATGGAAACACATTTGATGATTGTTTAAACAAATCGGAAAAAAATTTGCAGAGATTCATCGAGATAAATCTGTCTCTCAGCAATGAAAATTTTTTTATGATGCTAATTGAAGGGATAGTGTTTGGACACCGTATTTCATCTTCCAGAATAAAGGTGGATCCAACAAAAATAGAAGTCATTGTAAACTTGTCACCACCAACAACTCAAGTTATGTTGGCTATTATTATAGATTCATTGAAAATTTTAGTATAATAGCTTTGCCACTATTTAAACTTCTTACAAAGGATACAGAGTTTCAATGGACTACTAATTGTCAACATACATTTAAAAAGCTCAAGCAAAAATTTTCCATAGCACCAATTCTCAAAGGACCAAATTAGGCCTTACCATTCCATATATCAACTGATGCATCTGATACTACAATAGGAGAATCACTAGGTAAAAAAGGAGAATAAATTTAACTATATTATATATTTCATTAGCAAAAATCAAACTCCAGCTGAGTTAAATTATAAAGTAACTAGAAAAGAGATGCTAGCTATTGTCCATGCAATAAATAAATTCAAACACTACATAACGTGATATCAAGTGTTCATTCATACTGATCATTCAACGATTAAATATCTAATGAATAAACTAATTACTAATGTCAGAATCACTAGATGATTGTTATTAATGTAGGAGTTCAATATCATTTTTTTAGATCGACCAGGAAAAGACAATCAAGTTCCAAAATTCTTATCAAGACTTCATCTTCCCGGTGAGATTGTTCATGTTTCTGATAATTTTCCTGATGAACACTTGTTTTCCATAACAGCCAAAATCCCATGGTTTGCTGATATAGATAATTATCTATCATCTAGAAAATTAGTGTCTCATTTTACAAACAAATAGAAAAAAGAAGATAATTAGAGATAGTGCTAGATATAGTTGGGATAATGGATACCTTTTCTATACTGGACCCGATATTCTAATGAGAAAATGCATAAGAGAATATGAAATTATTGATATATTAAAAGCATGTCATGATGAACCATGTGGTGGTCATTTTGCAGGGAAAAGAACACCATACAAGTTGTTGAATCTGGGCTATTATTGGCCGTCAATATTTAGAGACTTAAAGACTTATGTTAAAAAATCTGACAATTTACAAAAAGATGGGAAAGCCTATAGTTTCTTATGAAATCCCTTTGAAACTAAAAGTACTCATAGAGCCATTTGAGCAATGGGCTCTTGACTTTGTGGGTCCTATTAACCCACCATTTAATGGTAAAAAGTACATCTTAGTATGTACTGACTATTTAACAAAGTGGGTGGAGGCGAAGGCATTGACTAATGCAACAGAAAATGTAGTTGTATATTTTATTTTATAAGATATATTTGTAATATTTGTATTTCCAAGACAGATAGTAATAGATCAAGGAGCATGTTTCACTTCCAGGGTTGTTAGAGATCTTACAAAGAATTCTGCAGTTAAATGAACTAGATGAGATCAGAAAGGAAGTTGTAGAACATACATAACCGATGCAGAAATAAAGAATGAAATGGCATGACAAATTTATAAAGAAGAATATTTTCACATAGGATATTGGGCACATTTATTTGATTCAAAATACAAATATTTCAAAGAAAAATTTACCACTCATTGGTTAGGCCCATATGAAATAGAAGAAATCTTTGACACTGGATCAGTGAAAATTAAAACAATATATGAAGCTGCAATATCATTCTTAGTCGATGGGCATAGACTAAAAGTGTATAATAAACCAATGAATAAGGATGATTTTATAAATAAAATTTCAGAAGATAAGGACATACAAGTTCTGGAAAGGTGTAATCATATGGCTTCATTACTTGGAGAATAAAAAACATATACATATAAAAATATATATAAAAAGATAAAAATTAATAAAAAGATTTGGCTGTGAAAATCCAAGTTTCTGGCATAGTAAAAATCTAAATTCATATTATAAAATGGTGTCACTTGGCTAATATGAATTCCCTTGTTTTTCTAATTTAGTTTTTGTTTCAGGTTGACATACAATCTTCCAAATTCTAGACTTGGGGACAAGTCTCCAAATAAGAAAGGGGGGAGGATAGAATAAAACAAGAGCTTTGTTTTTAAAATATTTGAAGCAACTCAACATGAAGAAAAAACTTTGTTCATATGGAAGAAACTCATAATATGGAGAACCTATCGAAATTGAAAATTTTACATCATAAGGGACCTGAAAATTCAAGATCATTACCAGAAGGGACTTGTACTCAATCAAGTTCAAGATAATTATCAAAAGGGACTTGTTCTCAATCAATTTCAATATCATCATTAGAAGGGGCCTATACTCAATCAAGTTCAAGAACATCACCAAAAGGAATCTTCACTCAAACAGTTCAAGATCATCACCAGAAGGGAATTGTACTCAATCAAGCTCAAGAAAATCACCAAAAGGAACCTACACTCAACAAGTTCAAGAACATCACCAAAAGGAACCTGCACTCAATTTAGTTCAAGATCATCACTAGAAGGGATATGTTCTCAATCAAGTTCAAAAACAACATCAGAAGGGACCTATATTCATTCAAATTTTATCAAGAGATATGTACTAAGACTACATCAACCAAAAGAGCTATTCAATCAAGGAAAATACCGAGTTATAAATTATTTTTAATACCATTTTATTTTGAAATAAATTTTAAAATTAGAAGGCTAAATAAGTCTCAAAATTGTAAAAAGAGCAAAATCCCTCATTCTATGTACATGTTTTCGCAAAACCTTTCATTCCATGTATATATCCTCTCCATTATAAAAAACCCTACATCATAAATCCTAACCTCTTCTATATTCATCATAAACCATACATCATAAATCCTAACCATATATACCTCTTCTATAACCCTACATCATAAAACTTATGACCATACTCAAAGTCTTATAGCTTTACCTACAAGACAACAATCAAACATGAGTTAGCATGGAGAATAAAAAAAATGATGCATTTATACAATATATTATGATTTATGGAGTTGAAATGACCTGAAATGGTCATTTCAACATGGGTCGTCTTAAAGAAATAATAGATGCATCATGACCAAAAATGAATGGAAAAATCATTAAGTGGAAATGCAAGGAAGGAACATGAAATGATGGATGCAAGGTTTTTTTTTTTAAATCATGAAAGAGGATATACATCAAAACAAAAGGAAATAAAATGATGACAAGAAGGACATTGTATGAAGAAATAATACATAAGGAGAAAGGAAATATAGGATGGCGCAAACAAACCAATTAACACTTTGAAAAAATCAAAATAGAAAATCAAAAGGGCATATCGAAATACATTTCAAAAATAGTGGCGAGCATAATAAAACGGCACAACTCAAAATCATTTCAAAGGTGGTGTGTATAGTGTAGAGGGTACGTATTAAATAAAACATGATATATATTCATGTACAAATGACAAGACACATACCAGCCACAAAGGAAGGAAATAATGCACAAAGGTAGATAAATTCAAATTTCGGTCAAACCATTAAAAAACGCAGAGAAGTTTGTCCTGAAGGGTGAACAAATATTTCCTGAAGAGATGATAACTTCGGCAGAGAAAACATTTGTGAGGTGAACTTAGGTAGAAGAAATTTTTGAAGAGTGAACGTTGGGTAAACACATCATTAACGCAACAGATACTTCTTGATAACGCAGAAAGAAAAGAATCATGGGGTGTGAACATTGGGTGAACACACCATTTCCACAGCTGAGTGAATGCACCATTTCCTGAAGGGAGAACACAACATTTATGAGAAGGAAAACAAATTCAAGATGAAACAGAGAGGCAATGGGTGCAGGCAGACAAAACTTTGATTTCTAAGTTATGAAGTGATTGTGGGAGCTATTTAAAAGCTAGAGGGTAGATTTCGCTTCATGGACGGAGTCAGCAGAAGGTTTTAAATAATGAGATTTTTTTAAATCCCCAAGGAACTGAGATTCGTTGCAAAAAATTGACTGTAGAAAATGTAATTCAAGGGCAGAACAGTAGTTAAGTGCAAAAATTAAATAAATGGCCTCCTTTTAGGTAAACTATCCCACTAATTTCGCAGTCTATCCTTGCAAGAAAATTCAAATCTAAGTTTGCAATTTAAGTTTAATAATTTTTATTGAAAATGTGTTGACAACAACAAATCAACAAGAACTTTAATTTATGTATATGGAAGTCACTTCTAGGTAGCTCCAGGTAAGCACTCTAGTTCTCAATTAAAAATAGTCGGCACTAAGGGAGGAGAAATTGAATTTGATTTGTGAAAACCCAGAACCAATAAATCACGATAAAAATCATGAGATTGTTTTTAAAAATATTTTATCAATCTAAACATTATCAAATTTTAGAAGAAGATAAGAAGATTTGTTTTTGTAAACCCAAAACAATTCCAGGTCAATCATGTACAGGTCATAGATGCCTTGAAAAAATCTTTTTGAATTGATATTCTTAGATACAGAGTTTTTTTTTTTTTAAATAGAGGAGCTCAAGGATCAAACACAAAAAAAAAAAAAAAAACATTTTTCAAAAGGACAAAGTGGAGACAACAACCCAGAGAATCAATTATTTTTTTTCAAGGAGGCAGAGTATTCACTACAGAGAATTGATTTCAGGAAAAAGAGGTAATTCATTACCAAGAAGTCAATTTCAATTATTTTTAAAAGAAACATAGGGGTAATGAAAATGAATTGTTATTCTCAGAATTCATTTCTTTTGAAGTATTGGTTTTAATGTTAAGACAAAATCAGAATTGTAGGTGTCAGTATCCTCTCACAAGAAGATTGAAACAGAATCAAACTCAGAACTATATCCCTTTTCTCTTAGAACAAAAATATCAAATTTGATCTTGGTAAGCCATATCCTTATGATCTCTGCAAGCAATTTTTTTTTTAGAACAAGAAAAAAACTTTTGAACTAATTTCTTTGTTGTATTCAATTTTAATTTCTTTTAAAAAGAAACACAGAGTAATTTTAAATTGTTCACAGTGGAAGGGCACTTGCAATGGTACATAAACCTAAAACAAATACACCAATATTCCAACATGGGTAGTAGAAGTGAGCCAAATCGGTTTCAGATTGAAAATTGGAAAAAGGAAACAATATAGAAACTTTATCAAAAAGGGTTATTGGAATTTCTGAGGAAATTTAATGGATACAATCAAAAGGTGAAAAAAGAATTTATAGCCAATTTAAGTAATGAGGAAAAAATAATATGGGATATTTGTATTCCCATCACTCCAACATACGTATATCTAGTCACAAATTTTCCATTAATGGGTGAGGAGTATCATAAAGGACAACACTTCAAAGAAAAAGGATGGAATTTTTTCTTGGAAAAGCAGAGAAAAGGCACATTTGACAAAAAAAAAAGGGGATTCCTAGAAATTGACTAAGGGAGCCATGGGCATAATTGGCCCTAATTGTGCATAAATATTTTACATGTGATGGTAGGTACAATGTGGTGCACTTATACCACACAATGCTACTTCAACATATATGTTGGACCTTGAAATTTTCATTCACTTCCATTACATTTTCACTTATATTTCCATATTACCACCTTCACTCCACCTCCATTTCATTACATTTACCTTACCATTACCACTATTGGGTTACATTTATGTTTTTACAAACTTTATTAATTCTTAGCATTTTAAAGTGAATTTGTGGTTAAAAATTAGAAAATAATGTGCATATGCTTATACCTAACAAGTGGGATGAGATTGTTGCCATGTGTAGGTCAAAAGGAAGCTTCTAAAAGACCTTTATATTGCCTACCAAAACCAAATTCGAATTTGAGTGGAGAAGATCATGGGATCATGAGGATATGTGTCTCATTTCCTTTTTGTATTGAAACTATAAGAAGATATGTGTCTCATTTCCTATTTGTATTGAAACTCTAAAAAGACATGTGTCTTATCATTTCCTATTTTGATTGTAACTCTAGAGATATAGGGAGAGATTCATGGACTCTCATTAATGAGATAAATTCTCATATTTTTGTATAAATAGGGGAAGTTTATCCTATAAAAAAAACGGGAAAAATAGGAGAAGAAGAGAAAGAATTATAGAATTTTTTGTAACAAGGCTTGAGATGGAATGGGATGTAGAGTTGTGAGTTTATCAAGAAAGAATTTTAGTCATCAAATGCTAGTTTGATTTCACTTTTGACAAGCTAGGAGTAAACCAACTTAGTAGCAGAGGGCCCCTGCTTCTAAAGGAGGTTTTTATATGCTTTCTAGTTAGATTTCTTTCATTCTGTTTAGTAATTTCTATTTATACTTCATTTCCAGTTTTCAAATAGTTTAATGATAGATTTCAACTATGAGGACTTCTCTTCCAAAAAGTTTCAAGAATATAGAAATTTTGTTTTCCATATTGATATAAAGATTGAAGTGTTGGAAATCATGGTTGTTTAGTTTACTATTCTGCCTTTCCATTTCCATAGAGTAGAATTTCCAACTGCTGTAACAAATCAATATTCATAAAATCATTTCCAATAAACCAAATCTGTATTAATGGTTACATGCTTTCATGTGTGCAGTGGTTGAATAAATTTTGTTTCTTGTTATTTTCTTGCTAAGAACTAAAGGTGTAATTTATTTTTCCGAAGCCATTTCAAGAGGTCACAAACTTCACAGTTGGATGAGACTGATAAGTCAATTATTCATTTAGTTGGTTTTAGAATACCTTTTGTTTCTTGTTATTTTCTTGCTAAGAACTAAAGGTGTAATTGATTTTTCTGAAGCCATTTCAAGAGGTCACAAACTTCATAGTTGGATGAGACAGATAAGTCAATCATTCATTTAGTTGGTTTTAGAATACATTTTTTTTCTTGTTATTTGCTTGCTAATAACTAAAGGTGTAATTGATTTTTCGAAGCCATTTCAAGAGGTCAAAAAATTCACAATTGGATGAGACTGATAAGTCAATTATTCATTTAGTTGGTTTTAATTAGAAGATTCTCATTTAATTGCAACAAAAAATATTCTTAAAGACCATTCTAAATGAAATTAACCCGAACATACTAAGAAAGGATGGATAAATGATTAGATGTGATGCAGTACTTGAGTTATTTCATTTTACAAAGTTATTGTAGTTCTTTAGCTTAGGAAGATGTAATGGTTTCTTAAAAACATTACCACAAAGGGGTCACTCTCTACATATTGGGTAAATGGAGTAACTAAACACATCTTAGGTAATTTTCAATAACATTCTCTATTTTTTGTCTTAGGACTTTAGAAACTAAAGTACAAACAGTTGATTTCAGCTCAATAGGGTTTGACCTAATAACTGAATGTTGAGACAACCTAAAGTAAAATAGTTGATACATTTTCTTGCTTTCACTCTGTTTCCAATCTTAGTTTAGTCATAGATCCATGGATTAGGATTAACCAATCAAATAGATAGATTCTTTGATTTTCAAACTAGGTCTTAAACTAGCCATTAGTTTTTGGTTTGATTTTATGAAAATTAGATTAGTTTTAGTACACTTCCTTTTCTTCCTTATAAATTTGAATTAGATTAACCTAAATCTTTTCATAATTCTAGATTAACCATCCTTAGATCTCAAAGAACAAAAACCCCCCTAAAAACAACATAGAATACAAAACAACGAAGGAGTAGGTTTCTCAAGCACATATAGTGCACCACACTTCATCAGTTTACTAGCCCTGGTAGATAATTTATGTTAGCAATTTAGGACACTAAATTGACTAAACTATATCAAGGGTGATTGCACAGTGAACCTTCCTTATTTTATAACAAAAATTTTAATAAAAATGATTGAGGGATTCAGAGGAATAACAATGAAAAGGGAAGATAATTATTACCATCAAGGGTTAATTATGATGTTGGTTGAATATCAGTTGGGAAATAAAGGAGAAACTTGGGATAGTTTCTTAGATAAACACCATTTTTCAGAGACTCAAGAGAAGAGAAACCAACCAAAGATGAAGAGGCTCTTGAAAGATTACATCTTTCCATAAATGTTGTGAATTCACCCTTTTACCCAAAAACAAGAACTAAAAATAAACAAGTTGAAAATGTCATTGAAAAGGAGAGATCATTTATGCCGAGAAGGAAAGTAATTGAATAATAATATGAAAATACTGAAATAGAAATCATAGAAGAAGTGCCTTCTAAGATGCATGAACAAACACCTCAAGAAATCATTCAAAGACTGGAAAAGATGGAGAAAATTTCATAGTATGATAACATTGGAGGAGGATCATCATCATATGCCATCAGGATTGAAGAAGATTCTATGGAAGGACGCTATGAATATTATGCTAAGAATATTGAAGGTATAACTAATCAACTTAAATTCGGCGATATTATGGAAAATCACCTTAAGAAATAAAATGAAAAATACAAAGAACAAAATGAAAAGATAGTGAAGGAAAATAAACAACTCACAAAGAAAATGAAGAAGTTAGAGAAAAAAAAAACATGTTGATTTCAAAACAAGCTTATAGATGGTTGACAGAAAATAAATTGTGGTAAAATAAATATGAAAAACAAAAAGTAAATATTGCCATCTATAAAGAGGAATAACATCAGGATTTTGACATTCTCTTACAAGCAGCTTGGCAGCAAGATTCAACATCAAGGGTTAAAATCATAGGTACATCAGCAGGCCAGACATCATATAGAGGCAGAAGGGCAAAGAGACAGAGGAAAGCATGAGGACATGCTTGGGATTTAGCAAGGAGGAGATGTTGGCTCTCCATTTTGGTCATTTTCCACTTACATTTTCCATCTATCATCATCCTTTTATATCATATTATGGTCATTTTCCGGCATTTTTTCCTCTTATTACACTTAAAAGGTAAAAATATTTATGTATTTTTAATTTAGAATTTTTAGTAAAAATTTTTGTATTAAAATTATTTTGACTACAATAGAATTTCCCGTAATTGATCCTTTGAAGTCATATGTGCAGGTCACTTGGATATGAACTGAAGCCATATTTGGAAAGATTTTGAACCAAGGATGAAAATCCTTCAGATCAGTAGGAATAGGCCTGGTCAACACTGGTCAAACCTGACCAGTCATTCAGAAAATCCCCTGAATCAGGGGCATATTTATGATTTTGTGGGATTCATCCTTATTTTGTGTAAAAAAAATATAATTTCAACCTCATGAGATGGAGTAGGGATGTTGATAGTTGTTGCAAATTTTTAGCTTATATTGTTATCATTTTTTCCTATTTAAACAAGATATTCATAGTTAGAGATAGTGTGAAAAACTTGAGACTTGAAACTATTGTTTTCTGAATATAATTTAAGACAGATTTTATCATTTTCTTGTGCATATGATTTAAATGGATTGTTGTAGCTGAGTGTTTTTAAGAGGTGTACGAGGCAAGTTTGGAGGGCCCCCACACTGAGCTAAGTACACTTTGTTGTAGAATATTGTTCATAATTGTGCATATGCTATTTTTTTATGGTTATCATATTTATGTGTTGTAGATAATTGTAGATGTTTTCATTATGAATTCATGTTATGGCCATGTTTTTATTATGTAAAGATTGATTTCTTTTCAGCAGCTAGTTTTTATGTGAAATGACAACTAGGAAGTTTAGACAAGATTTACTCTCATGCTTTCTTAGATGAAGTCATGTTTTAGTATGTAAAGATTGATTATATTTTCAGTAAGTAGCTTTTATGTGAAAGTACAACCAAGACTCTTGGATAAGAGCCTCTTCTCCATGAGTTATAACTAAACTGAAAACAATATTTACTTTCTTATATGCTTTCTTAGATTAAATTTATGTGCCTTCATAGTTATATTCTTTCCTGCTTTCTTAGATGTTTGGAAATGTTATTATAGAAATATTGTTAAAGGACAAATCAAGACTCTTGGACAAGAGCCTCTTCTCTATCTTCTAAAGTAAACTAATTCCATTGATAAAAGAAATTATGCTTTCATGAAATAGATTTGAATCTTCTCTTTGAAAGATAATTTAGATTTGTAATATGCATTTCCAAAAAAAATAATCTAAGAAATAACTTTCTACAATAATTTAATCCAAGACTCCATAAAATTTGGTTTGCTTCTAAGATTACCAACCTGGATTGATAGATAAAAGACTTGTTTAATTTACTCAGTAAATTGCACCAACATACATCGAGATATTTGTTTACAAAAATATTGTACTAACAGGAGAACAACATGGGAAAGGTGAAGCGAATTTTCAGGGGCTGATTATGTCTTATTTTTGAACTTGCATAGGCTTTAGTCCTTTTTGTGCACAAACCTCCATTCCTTCCGCAATGAACTTTTAAATGAGGGTCACAAGCACCTATCAATGGCCAAATTCCCTAGCTACTCATGAGAAATTTAGAGAA
This sequence comes from Pinus albicaulis, assembly GCA_034641835.2. Classification (NCBI taxonomy): domain Eukaryota; kingdom Viridiplantae; phylum Streptophyta; class Pinopsida; order Pinales; family Pinaceae; genus Pinus; species Pinus albicaulis. The sequence goes on along the minus strand of CM076575.1, from coordinate 561,140,175 downwards.
TCTACTGAGATAGTTCGTGAGCATCCTTGAATAGTTACTGTGTGGCATCAATGTGCAGGCCCACTATGAGATGGTGCCACACTTCTAGCATATAAGAGATGCAGGAGTGCCTATGCCAGCATGCCAGGAATTCTCTATCTAAAGGCATAGAAGTGTCAGGGGATAGTAAATTCCTCAATCTAGCTATCAACTAAGCTCAGAAAGGGTAACGTCGTGGACCATCTTAGTATGTCTTTGATAGAGTGGTGAGGTGCTCATTTATATCTACAAGAGAAATGAATCCCTGAGACCACGTCGTAATCGAGAGGATTATTTGGAAGTAGTTCATGCAGTAGTACACCTAGTCTTTGGGGAGAATGCAAAAATTTTGAATAAAGGCTTTGTGTGTCGTAGATCCAAATATCCATGATGCAACCATCCTTGAATAATAAGAAAGGATGTTCATTTTGGAGCAAAGAGGCAAAATGTTGAATTTATTCAAAAAATTGGATAGGGTTTATCCTATTGCAGTTAGAACATTAGGGTAATTTTGAGGTCTAAAATGGGCCTCCTAAGAAAAATGTACAACCAAAATAAACTTTATGAGAAATAATAGGATTCAAGATGATAATGTCAGCCATGGGGGATGATTCACCATTTTTGGAGTAAAAAAGTAAAAATTTTAAAAAATAATAAAATAATAAAACTGCTTCTTCAACTCGTATTTTCAACTTATCTTCCTAAGGGTTTACCCAAATTTCGAGTGGGAGTACTCGTTGGATGCAAAATTTAATTCCTCATCCAAGGAGTACCCATGTTGCATACTTTTGATGGACCCTGCTACATGAAAAATGAGAAATACATGAAAAACGTTATTACAATCATGTTTTTCATGTATTTCTCATTTTTTGTGTAGCAGAGTCCATCAAAAGTATGTAACATGGGTACTCCTTGGATGGGGAATTAAATTTTTCATACAACGAGTATTCCTGCTCTAAATTTGAGTAAAACCTTAGGGAGATAAGTTCAAAATACGAGTTGAAAAAGTAGTATTTTCCTTTTTTCCTCTAAAATTTGATGATGTAATCAAATATTGTTTTATTATTTCCACTATTATTTTATAATTTCTTAGGAGGCCCATTTCAGACCTCAAAATTCCCCTAATGCATGGATGTGAAAACTTTTTATTGGCGCAGCGGGATTCTCATGCGATACGATTGGACATTGGGGATGGGATATCTTCAGGGTTCAAGCAACGAGGTGGGTAATGGAGAGTTGGGGACACGGTGTAATAGTTGCATAATAGCATAATAAAAGTGGTAGTGAAAGTCACTTAATGTAATTTCAGGAGGTCGAGCGCTTTATGTTCGTAGTCACTCTATGGTTGTAGTCATGTGTTCGAAAGGTCACGTAGTCAGGAGGTTACAATTTTTTTTCACAATTTTTTTTGATTTGATGTCCGACTTAATTCTTGAAAAAGAAAAAAAAATAATTAGGGATTTTGATTTTGTACATTTTTTTATTCGTAAAAGAAAGACAACCTTCTTTCACACCTAATAACAGGAATGCAAATTACTCTGTGAATTTTCAAATTATATGTTTCATGTCAAAAAATTACAAAAAAAATAAATAAATAACTCTAAATTTTCAATAATTGATTCTCAAAGCGCAAAACCTACAAAATTGTTGTAAAAAATGTGAGAGATATTTATTTATTTATTCATTTATTTATTTTAATATTGTGTTGATCGCAAAGTCAGGAGATCATACAATCGGAAGGTCAGATAGTCGAGTGTTTTTTGTTTTATAATTCATTTACTCTATGGTGACCTTGAATATAACATAGTGGGGTGGTTTCATTATGTTGAGTACTTTGATAGTCAACAATGCTGAGATCGGGAGGTCGGGTAGCTTGAGAGTTGTGAATGTTGAGATTGGGAGATCGATTAAGTTTACAGTTGGGAAATGGAAAGGTCGAGAAGTCGGGTTGATTATTTATGAAAAAAAATTGTAGTGAATCCACATTGTAAGTCGGGAGGTTGGAAGGTTGGGTAGTCGAAAAGTACAAGAGGGTATTTTTTTTATTTTATTTTTATTGGGCCGATCAAACAATCGAGAGGTTGGACAGTCAACTGATTTTTTGTTTTATGATTTATTTATTGTATAACGACCTCGCCTATAGCATAGTTGGGTGGTTTCATTAGGTCAAGTAGTTTGAATATCAAGAATGTTGAGGTCAAGAGGTCAGGTCGATTATTTAGAAAAAAATCATAGTTACTCATGTTGTTACTCAAGTGGTCGGGAGGTCGATTAGTCAAAAGGTTCTATTTTGTTCTTACAAAACATTTCTGGATTTGAATTTCGACTTCATTTTTAAAAAAGAAAATTTGTGTTTAAGGGTTTTGTTTTTTATTAATTTTTTGATGTATAAAATAAAAAAAAGGTCTCTTGTAAACTTGATGGCAGTGATACAAATTATTTTGTGAATTCTTAAATTATATGCTTCATTCCAAAAAAACATAGAACAAACATATAAAAGAGGATATATTTTCAATAACTGATTCTTAAAGCAAAAAAATTACAAGATTGTTGAGGGGAATGAAACGATTTTTTTTAATGCTGAGGAAATTGTGTAGTCACGAGGTGCAACAATTGAGATTTTTTTTTGTTTTGTGATTTCATTTATTCTATTACGACTTGGACTAGACCATAGTCGATTCAATTCATTAGATCTGGTAGTTTCATAGTGTAGCAATGCTGAGGTCAAGAGGTCGGGAGGATTATTTATAATAATAAAAAATTACTCAGTTGGACCTTCTACTCGTGGGTTGGAAGGTCCTGTAGTCAACAGGGTGTATTTATTTGCAAAAAAATTTTGGATCTGACCTGCGACTTAACTTTTCAAAATTGAAAAAAATATTTAAGACTTTTATTTTTAATTTTTTTTTATATAAAAAAAGAAAAAAAAAATTGTTGTAAACCCAATAACGAGAATGCAAATTATTCTGTGTGTATATTTAGATTATAAGTTTCATACCAAAAAATTAAAGAACAAAGAAATATAGAAGACTATATTTTTTGTTGCCCAAGAGGCTATGAAAAGAGTTTATTGTCTGCAGAGTAAAAATTATTTTCATGCTGCTCGAGTTAGTTATTGTAATCATAAATTTTTATGTTATGTGACACTATAAATTGTTTCTACAATTTCAGTAATTGATTCTCAATTTCTCAAATTCCATATTTCATGTTTATTTGTCTCTATATCTATAGCTAGCAACACATTTGAATGCTTTTTTTCCTTTGGTATCAATAAGATTAAATTACAAGAGTTATCTAGTTACAATTGTATTCAGAGTTAAACACTTGAGAAATATGAATACAAGAACATAGTGTGACAAGAAAACAAAGATTCTCAATATGTTTTACAGACCTATGTTGCAACAACATATTGCAGCTTTTATATCATGAAAATGGACTTTTTCTATGACAATTAAATTTAAACAAATTCGAGAAAAAAAATCTATATCTTGTCAAGACAAAAAAATTGAAAATTTTTGGAAACTCGAAAACACATTGCTAAATATACAAAAAATGTCAACTGGACAAGCAATGCACATTGTTTTGTGTTTGTCTTTGTACTCGGTTTCTATAAAAAAAAAATCTCGTGAACTCTGCTCGAGCTACAAAAGAAACATAGTTTCTAAAAAGACCTATTTTGTTAGAATAATAACCTGATGACACTGAGTTATCTAGTCTTAGTTTTATTCAAAGCTAAATAATTGACAGAATTAAATACAAGAAGATAGTAATTGATAGAGTATTTTTTGACAAAATGTGCAAGTATTTGGTCAACTCTTTCTGCTAGCTTTGTGTATAATAACTCTTATGCTGGAAATCTAGGTACACTCAATGTGGAAACGAGGCTCGACATGGAATATTATATCATGTTGTGTTTGATTTTATAGGCATAATTGTTTCCATGGAAATAATGACAGACATATATTACAAGAAACAATAGTGCAACAAAACTAGTGGAATGTATTTTCTTGAGGAAACATGTACAACAATGCTCAAAATAATACTAATTTTACTATGCCATAAAAAATGATAAACATTCTAACATGAAATATATATCTCTGCTACATTATAAGCATTATCAATGTGAACAGGGATCAAGGTGTAACTATGACTACAAGAATTGATATGCTTGTATTCAATTTACATTAGGAATTGTTGACACGTGGAAACGATCCTCTTGTAACAAGTTAGTATTTGGTCAATCAAAGTTCTATTTATATTTTTTTCCTTCGTTTTATATGGTTGTATATCACCTGTAACAAAGGTCTCGCTACTTATCTAAAACTAATATTAAACTAATATCTACAGTTCAATGCAAATATTTATGGACATGAATATAATATTTTGCAACATAATCAAAATTTTGTATCTCGAAATTTTGGGCCACTCTTGTTACATAGGAAAATATATATTTTAGATTAAATACCTTAAGTGATTTCCTCATGTATTTGTCCATAGAAATTCTCAGTTGGACACTTTGACATATTGTCAATTGAGCAAATTTTACTTGAACAAGGTTTGTATATCTATGGACAAAATATCAATGATTGTGATGATTTTTTGTTTCAGTCTATTTTTCCACTTGCACCATGTTTTGATATGTGTAATATGAGAAAAAAAAGTGTACAAGTACTTTTGTAAATGTATTATTTGCAATGAAAATATAACTGCTAATTGCTTAAAACAATACCTGAATGCTAAAAACATTGAACAAGAGATATGTATCTATGATTCACAGGCTTATACTATAAACTCATTACTGTCATATGCATATCAACATATAGAGGAACAGAAATATGGCATAGAATGCATTTGTGAAATAATTGATCTTAACATATATAACTACAATATAGAAACAAAAGATGTTTTCCTAACATTATATTCATTAAACACTTACTCCAAAGTGGTGTATATTATGCATTGAACAACATTCTAATCAAATGCACATTTAACGAATGATTTAATTAATATAAATACCAGCAATTAAAATATTTAAATGGGCATAACACCACACATAATATCATGAAATTTAAATTGATAATTGGGATTGACTTCAAAAAATTGAATAGATCGTATTTGGATGGAAATTTAAATACAAAATTCAAAAAATATTTTTGGGTTTTGATATTATTGAGACATATTCTTTAGTATTTTCTGAAGTATCTATACATGAATAATTTAAAGCAAATAAATAAACATTATATCTCATATAGCAGAGCGAGTGTGCCTACATTTCAATATTGTATTGCAATGATCAACAAACAATAACTAAATCTCTATTTTTTAAATTTTTTATTATAAAAAGTTGTGAATTGAAAAAGTGTCATAAGGAATCTTAAACATAATTATCAAGTATTCATCCAGAACCTAACAACATAAGACATAGAGTAAAATCAAAGGCATTAATTAAGGTATCAAACTCATATACTAACATAAATTCCATAGGCCATCACATACGAGAACTAAAAATATCATTGAAAAAAGATGGCATTTCAAAATTGATTAAAAACATCCAAGTTTGCAGTGCTCATTTATTCTCGACCCTTTGCACCAACGCATGAAGGTCTAAAAGTAATAAAATATAATAAAATAAAATAGGTCTTGGAACATGAAAATCAACATATTTTCTGAAACTAAATATTGAAATCTAAACATTTGTATGGTCATTTGGTATCTGGCATGAAAGAATGCATCTTCTTCTCATCTTCAGTGTCCTCATAATTGATACTAAGGAGCAGGTGAGGTGCATTTACTTGGATATAAGTTGCCCATTGTGAATATATGTAATACAATGCAAAGAAATAAATGGAAGGAATTTTATTGATCTTGATTTGGTAGTTGGAAATTAATCCTTGTACTTGTTTCTTCTTCTTCTGATATTTGACCTCAAACTTTGCAATAATCTTGATTTTCTTAAACGGTAGTTGCATAAATTTTTGGAAACTTTGTTATCTCCAAACTGTTATGTTTTTTTATTTCTACCTCATCCTTGGCAAAAATATCTTCTATAGATTGTTTTAATTCTCTTGGAACTACTTCCTTTAATGACTTGCTACCTGATAGGTCAGAATATTCCATAAATTCTGTTCCTTTTTCCCAAATTGATAAACATTTCTCATATGTCGCTTGTATGTATTCTCTGATTTCTTTTTCCTCTTTTTCCCTCCAACAAAAGGAATAAACCATCAACCTTTTATCTCTCTTAGAAACTTTTGGAATTCCACCAGATTGAAATTCATTTTCCCAGTCAAGCATAGACATAAACTTGTTTTTAATTAATTAATTGTCTTCCTCTACCAACGAATCACTTGATTCATTCAAATATTTAATTTCTTCATAAAATATTGAGATTTTATCCATTTTTATAGAATTTTGATTGATTCTTCCTTAAAATCAAACAAATTTGTAAATCTTGACCTTTGAAAATCTCGGGACTATGTGCTTCATCTTGATTCTCATTCAGTTTATATCTGAGAGATTCAATTTCTTATTGAAAATATGTGAAAATAATGGAAAAATTATTCTATGCATCATCTTTCCAGATATTGTTTTTATCTTTATACAATTTTCTCAATTGTTCAATCTCTTGTGCATGTTTTTCATTTGGTTACTCCAAGTTTTTCTGAAAAAATTTTTGCAGTTTTTATCTTTCTACAACAAAACCTTGAATTAAAGTCGCATAATTCCGCTTCCAGCTTTCTTCACTGAACAATTCATTTTTATTCAGGTTTTTCTCCAAAATTAGTTGCAAGCTCATTCAAATGATACTTATTGTAATTGAAAAAATCTTCTAAATCTTGGGAAGATTCTTGAACTTTTTCTTTTATGTCTCCCTGAGCCTACCAGCTGAATTCAGATATAGTCTCCAGAGCATCATGTTTTATTTTCTTTGTTCTTCGCTCAACTGATTTTTTTTAGTATTAAAGTAATAATCTTTCAAAGAATTAATAATATATGCAATTGGATCTAACTCAGTAACCGGGTTAAGAAAGAATGGTTCTTAAGGAATCTTAGTAGAAATCGATGTTACTGATATCTGAGGAGATACAATAGATATAGTATCCATTTTTTTATATGATTCCATTTTTTTCTCATTTTCCTTGGTGTTGGTTTGAGTATATACATGTTTTTATTTCTCCTTAGGTACTTTGATATCTTGAATTTCCATGGTTTATGGTTTCTCTTGCTCTCTTTTATTGGGATAATTAATGACAATAGTATCTTGTTCAGTTGTGTTATATTTTTCTGGAGTATTTTCTCTTACTGTATCTTCTTGTTCCTCTTGCAGATTTTTCATTTTTATGGATTCAACTTCTTTACCTGTGACAAAAAAAACCTTTTGTTTTCCAATTTCTATTACTTTACCCTTTTTGAGAAACAATAAGAGGTTCTGAATTGAGTTCCTTAAAATTAAACTGCAAAAATTCAGTAGGATTTAACTCTTTGAATGAAATGTTGAGGTGTAGAGCCTTTTCCTTTAGGAAATTTTCCAACAATTCTTCCCTAAATTCTTGCAATTGTCATCTAGTTTCAACATGCAAGAATTTGCCTCTTTGGATAGCTTGCTGAAAATCATCAATGTCTATAAACATCTCATCGAAAGGTGCTTCTCGATGAATAAAATTTTTAATATTATTTATTTTTATATAATGAATTCCAATGACACCATGAGGATCATATTCATAATGGGGAAAAGAAAATAGCCAAATTTCATCAAGCTACTCGGCTTTCTTTAATTTGTGCCCTTTGTCTCGGATATTAATGTCACCAAATTTTATTGGAAAATTAGGCCAGATTTTCTTTTGCATTTTACTCAAAAATTTTGCATGTCCATTCAAAATAGCTTGATTATCCACTTCTCTCAAAGAGAGTATTTCTGAGATATATTGGGGTAGAATATGGGGACCAACTTCACTTCCAAAAACTTTGATCTGGGAAAATAATTCTTCAACAAACCAGTGCTCTATTGATTCTAGGCCTTCTTTTAAATTATCATTTATTTTGAGAGGTGTTGTTCTAAATAGGATTTGATACAAAGGAATCAAAACATAGTGGAAAATATCATAAATATGGTATTTAAAATTACACTCCCAGAGAATAGGAACATAATTTTGAATCAACAGTTGCTTTTCATGTGGGTAACTCCAGTTCATGATGAGAAATGGGACTGAGGCAATAACAACATCTATCAGATAGGTAGACCTACAAAAAATAAATTTGAAGTCGGGGGGAGAAGACACTGACTGTTTTATTAAATATGTGATATTTCATGACAAGACGTCAGCTTAGTTTAGGCATCTCCTTTCATTCATAATGCTATGGATTATTGGGATCCATTTAATTTTTCAATGTTTGGGATCTTATTCCCCATATAATCTTCTTATCATTTTAATAATAAATCTAATAGGCTTCTTAAAAATAGCTATTGGATACTCCTTTTTTTCTTTGAGCTTGAAACCTTCCTCTTCTTCTCTCAACCAGTCTTTAATTACTACATCATAATTGTCTATACATTTCTTGAAGACAATGCTTCAAATCCTATAAAGGAAGTCAACATCGAGTTGGATTTCCGGGGGAATGATCTTATACATGGTCGATAATATTTCATATTTCCATGAGGCTATGAAAATTTGTTGATAATCAAATATTGTTTGGGATTTAATATCAGCGTGAGAGAGAATCCATGAAATAATCTCATAATAGGGAAAAAAAATTGACCCTAGTTGTGATTTTATGTAACTTTCTCACTTTGATTGCTTCAAACTGATTATTCATTGTTTGAGTAGCTCTTATGTTTTTTAACCATTATCTTTGCTCAAACAATTCAAACATCTCCTCCTAACTAATCGTACCTCCTTTTTTTGTTTTGTAGGTTGTATTTTACATGAGTAATGAATTGAAGTTGACTTGTTGTGTTGGTGCATCATCCATTCCCTTAATTGTTTCTCTAATATGCTCTATATGTTGCTTTTTTGTTATAGATTTTCTTTTTTACCCATTTTGTAACATGTAAATAGTAACAAAGTATATATAACCTTTGCCTATTTAAAATTTGAAATTGAATTCAAGAATTTCTAAAACAAATAACATTATGCTTACACACAAAAATTTGAGACTGGTGTTGTTTTTCTTTAAATGAGTGCTTCTTGCAATAGGACTTAAGAAAAGAGAATGTGACCAAAATATCCTAAACTCTTAAATTTCCCATTGCAATTTTTTTTTTTCACATTTAGGAGCTGTAAACATCAAAAAATAATATATAAGTTTTTATTATTCAAAATTTGGAATTGTGTTCATCAATTTGTATAAAAAAATAACATTAGGCTTACACAGAATTTTTTGAGACTGATATTGTCTTGCATCAATTCAGTTCTTCTTCAAAATGGAGCTAAGAGAAAAGCTTCGAGCCAAAAGACCCTAAATCTTAAATTTTCCTCTAGAAAGTTTCCCTTCTTTAGCATTTTATGACCTGTAAATGCCAACACACCATGCATAAGTTTTGCAAATTAAAATTTTGAAATTGAACTATGGAGTCTCTGAAAAAAAATTGACCCTATTCCTACAGAGAATTTTTTGAAACTCCTACTGTGTTTCTTTAATTCAAATTTTCTTCCAACAACAATTAATAAAAGAACATGTGGGTAGGATAGCCTAAAATCTTAAAATCTTGTTTAGAAAAATGTGAAAATCGCAAATTACCATGTGCATTAATTTCCTGTAAACATCCCAATTGTTTTTTTTTTTTGGAATCGAGAAATCATTAGAAAAATTATTGTTGATTTAGCAAACAATCAATTCAACATCAAATGGGAAAATTTTGAAAATATTTTTTAAAAAGCACATTGCACACAAATTTTAAAAAATAGTATTTTATTCAAATGATCATTAGGTTTGGAGGTTGGTCAATCGGGCATTCGAGTGGTTTCTTATTTTATGATTAGTTTTCCATATCTCTACCACCACTATAGCATCGTCAAGTTTTTTCTTTATGTCAAGTAGTGGAGCAGTCGGTTGGTTGGGCGATCGAGTGTTTTTTTGCAGATTTGGTCAATTGTGAACAGTAAAAAAGCATATATATGTTCCCCTTATTTAAAATTTGGAATTGAATGCACGAATTTGTAAAATAATATTCTCATTACATATTTTTCTTTTAGATTTTTGTTATATTTTCTTAATTCAGTGTTTCTTAGAACCAGGGTTAAGAAAACATCATCCAGGTAAAGCACATTGCAATATTAAAATTTTGTTTAAAATAAGAAAAGATGGAAAATAAACATGGTCATTGAATTCTTGTAACCAATTCAGTTTTTTTTATTTTCCTGGATTGAGAAAACATGAGAAAATTTGTTATTGTTTTAACAAAAAATCAATTTAACGTAAAAATTATTTTTTTCAATTTATATATAAAAATGCCCATTGTACACAAATCGAGTTTTTTTCTTTATTTCTTTTTTCCCTGATCATACAGTGAGGAGGTCATACAGTCATGTGTTTTTTTTTTTTTTTGATTCATTTATTCCATGGCGACCTCGACTATACCATAGTCGAGTGGTTTCATTTGGTCGCGTATTTTCAAGGTCGTGCAATGCTGAAGTCAAGAGGTCATGTGGATTATTTATAAAACAACATGGCCGACTTCTAACCTCATAGCCACTCCCGACTCCCGATTTTCATTCAGTAGGGACCACAAAACAAATATGTGTGTATATTTGGTCGTGTTTACAGAGCCGAATAGGTCGCAGATTGTAATAACAACATTCAAAATAAAATAATGACCTCCAATCTCATAGCCATCCCAACCTTTGACTTTCTTTGGAAGGGTTCCAAAAAAAAATATATATATATATATATATATATATATACATATACAGTTGGCCTTTTTATAACTTTTTTTTTTCATATAACATAGTATTTAATAAAATCAGAAGCATATGTAATTTTATATTTAATTCTTGTATGCCACTTACTTAATATTAGCAATAAAAGCTTGATTTTTCAATATCTAAATAAATATTTGGATTCTAGTTACTTGAAACTAGTAATGAAATCTAGCTTCGGCAATTACTAAATAATTTTCTAGATGTGTCATAGTTAAAGTTACTAATGTAGACTGTGTTCCATAATCGCCAAGAAAATTGTTTAGATAGATAGAAGCGTGTTACATAGGTGTTATAGATCTAACTATTCCTACAAGTAAATTACAAGGTTGATTTTATTTTTTCCCACAGTAATCAAACATATTTTTTAAATAAAAATATTTGAAGACACATGCACCATGTGTACCGATATTGCAGTGCAAGAAAAAAATAAGAGGCATATCAAAATAGCAGGTACAAATGAGTAACGAAATTTTTGGATTATGAATCTATGAAAAAAGGAGAGTATACCTAAGATCTCCACAGATATCATAGTTATCATGTTTTTTCACTACCTTCCTGTGTGGTGGCATAGATTTTTTATTATTCTACACAATGCATAATTCTAAAATCAGTAAGGAAAAATATATGAACATTGAGCAAGTACATGAAAGGAAATAGCACTGATAACATTTGTCTTTATTTCAAACAGAACTGTGGAGAAGGAGTAGGAAATTGTGATGTTACTTAATGATTCGAAGGTATATGCTTTGTCCTTCGTTAAAAAAAAATCTATTAATGAGTACCTTTGATTAGGGTTGCATAGAGATGCTTTCGATTTCCAAGGATCCTTAGATTCTATTTATGTTAATCAATATGTTTATTTGATTCAGGAAATAACATCTTCATACCTCTAGTTAAATTGAATCGGGAAATACAAACAGAGTTATCAAAAAGAAGGAAAACCTGCAAATTTTGTTATGCTAACACCAAGGGAAATACAAGAGTATCTAGAACACATAGTGTTTTTAGTGTTTGAAAAGCACGAAATCTCATGCACAGTTGGAAACCGAGGTAATATAAGATTTAACACATGAAACATAACCATGTATACATTACTTAATATGTGACAAAGAGAATTTTTTCTATTGTTCATGAAAACAGGTTTTGTTTTTTTTGTATTACAATAACAATAGTTAGATTTTACTAGATATCAATATCGAGCCAAAGCACATAGAGTAGCGTTGTATGTGCATGGTACAAAAATAAATATATCATAATAGTATGAGTGTAAAGCAATACCTTAGTATGAGTGTAAACAAAAATAATTTCAAAAGGAAAAAGAGTAAAACATGTTATTTATGACCTATTGGTTTACATAGAAATGAGCTGCATATCATTCATGTTTTTTGTAGTTTCTGAATTCATTGAGACAGTCTAGCAATATGTAGCATTCTGAAAGTAGAAGAACAATGTAATACAGAATCCATAAAAAAGGAAGCATAATGGATTATTCGCAAAAGCACATAAAATAAATGATAACGTTGAGCATCAAAAAATTATGGGGAATATTACCCATTATGGGATTAATTATCATATTAACATTAAAATATTAAGATCTGCAATACATGCAAACTAGTTTTAGCTTCAGAAATGAGTCCATTATTAACTGTATAATGATTATGTGGTTTCTTAATATTATTTTACTAACTACATCAAATGGAAGATGAGTGTGATCAAAGTGTATTTCATAAACTTTCCAACAATATTAAATAATATGTAATAAGCGCTTAAAGAACACATACCTATTTATCCAAAAAAATATACTTTTGTGTTCCCTTGGTCACTCCACAATGAACTCTTTGGCACTTTTTTTGGATCATCATTGAGCTCACCTCATTGATTCATTCATAATATTGGAACACTAAAAACATATGGCTAAAGGCCAATTATAGACACATTTTCTGCTACAATTTGTAACTATGTTTTAAAATTCTCATCTGACTTATGTTTTTTATTGGTGTATTGATGCGAATAGCAGCTTTTGCCTTGAATTCAGGACTAAAGGACATTGAATTAACATTGAACATAGTTCTACTTTTCTTACTTAATAAATGGATAAAAGCACTTGACTCAACAATCCAAGATCTTTCAACATTCAGAAAGTAGGTGCATTGAAACATATAAGTTTATTGTCATTTTTATCAATTATATTGATTAACATATTATTACAGTGAAACCATAGAATCTAGAGTGACATCAGACATCAAAAATAAGAAATAAAATCACCAGTGATTCATATATTATTTTACAAATATCTCAATTTCTTGTTTACAATATATCTACAACACTAAATTTCATATGTTAAATAATATATATACAAAATACTTAACACAATATTGGTACAAAAAACACTATGGTAGTGAGAGAATAAAATATTTCATAATGTCCAACTAAAATTGCTTACATAGATGAATGAAAATTTTACCATAAGAGCTCATAGTTCAAAATAACTAATATATATATTATTCATAGTAATGACATTGCACTTCAAAAAAGAGATCATTGATTTCAAATAGTACACATATCATTCACTATTCATCAAGGAATCATTATCACAGGACAAACATTGCAAACTATTAAAATGTGCTATGGTAAATACTAATATATTAGCTTGAAATGGAGAAATAAATTTGCAATTGTATCTAACTACAAGGTAACACTATATTGCCCAAAAAATAGGGGAAAAATGCTAATTATCAAATGAACACTACATGAAAAATAGCTATACAAATAGGAAAACAAGGACAATTTAATCTATGGGAAAAGAAGATGAGAACACAACTCTCTGAATTCTCTTGTAGCTTATTCTTTTAACACACAACATTTAATTGACAATATATAGAAATGAACACATTAATACACATGCAATTGCTTTCTTTTCTGTTTTTTTTCCCTAACAGAACAAAATTCTAGAATTTACATCAAATGAGAATCCAAGTTAATATTATAACCATGGAGAGAAAAACATTGACATATATATAATGTGGCATAATAAGCATTCTGGACTTACAATTTGTCACTATGCAACTAAGATCTAATGTTATTATTAACAAAAAATGAGACCAGAGTTTCATAGAACTTTTGATATAACTGAAATACTATATTGCAAAATGTACATTTTGTACACATTTTTCTCTTTGTTTCATTTGCAGTAGCAAAAGTTATTTGATTCAAAATTCATAGGGAAAATGAGAAACAAGAATTAGTTATTAAAAAAAAAAGTACAAAAAAAGGAAAGGAAAACATTGTTCATTGATGTATTGTAGAAAATGTTCAGAAAGAGTTAAAATAAATGTTTATTTTGTGATTCTAGAACCTACAATAAAAGAAAAACTATATATTAGTGTTACTGCAAGTATTTTTGAATTATGAATTAATGGCATACAGAAGAAAAAAAATGGAAAAAGGAAGGATATGTTAACTTCCAAAATGTACCATCTTGATGTACGAAAGAAGATTTTTTTTTTATTTATCACATCTCTTTTATCTTAGCAATATTGTTGTTAACTGTTAAAGTAAAAAGTCCATGAATACAAATTTTTCTTAAGTTAAAAATTGTAGGTGATATAATTTGCATGTATTCCTCAAACCTTGTCTCAGCAATAACTCGTAAATGTTCTTTTACTATGGCATATGTAACATACAATCAATTTTTCCACCCTCTGTTTCCAGTGTGCATTTAAAATTGTGCTCATAGTTAAATGTTATGTCATCTTTACAAACTGTGCATTTAGTTGTTTTTGCATGGACGAGTTGTTTGCATTTACTGCAAATTCATTGAAAAGGAGGAGAGAAAACATTTTTGGCCTTCAGCACTCCTTTGAAATTTTTTTATTTTTTTGTCCAGGAAAATGGATTTATTAGATTCAAAACTATATTATCAAAATGCAAGATTTTGTACATCAAATTAAAATTATTGTTACTTGAACAAAGAAGCTATTATTAAATATACATGTGTTCTTGACATGACAAAAGATAATAAATTTTCTCTTGAAAATGCATCATTCAATGGCTCAACAAATTTTTTTATCTATATCGTAACTATTGACTATTATTCACATCATTTCTGACAATGTTTTTTAATAAATAGAGCGGAATCATCTTTGATGCCAATTCATACTATATTTTGAAAAAATATTCTCTATGATTATCGTTCAATAGCAACTACAATGAATTAGATAACATCTTTTTTTATTAATAATTTTGTGCAATAAATAATGTGACAACTTATGCCTTGATATTAACAATCAGGAAAACAAACACACAAAAACACAATTTCAAAGAAACTATTAGCTTTTGTTCAAAATGAAAGTATAGTTATTCTAGTAGTAGACTTACAATTGCATTGTCATCTGCAGCTTCACCATATTTTATATTGAGTTCAAGTTGCTTTTTATTTTGTTGACAGCCTATTACTAGTATTTCTCCTATTGAACCAACTACATATGTCATATTTGAGACAAGAAGATTGTGTATTGTTGTATCTAGAGCCCGTTTGTGTTTTTTGCAAACCTGTGCAATTAATTCAACTATGGTTTTGTCCTACAACACTATGCAACATTTTGCATCTCCTCGTTCATAACTACCCTTGTTATTTATCACAAAAACTGTAATTCAAACATTGTTTCCAACAGTAAACATGACTTGGAACCCCTCTATAATATTGTTTCTCATGTTCAATGTGATAGTCAGTTGACTGTGGCTATCAACCAAATCAACATGGAGCAGTCGTGCCTTTGTAGGAGAGTTAGAACTTTTAGTTTGTGTTAGGCCATAAATAATGAATATATCACCTTAAAAAGACTTTCCATATCCTTCTAATCATATTTCATTGATTAACGAGGTTGTTGTTTCCATTGTTTTTTCTTTGTTTACATGCAAAGCTAGAACAATATGCTTCAAAAAACATTGACATTGATTTAATGCAAACATGTCATTTCACTATATAAACATTCAGTGCAACACAAACCTAACCTTTTTGGATTCTCATATTCCATAATTTCTTCTTTGAATAATTGTTTGGTAGACCTAGGTGTTTCCATAATATTGTTCCAAATGACTAGATCAATCATTCCCAGAAAATGAAAATGCAAGTCATCAAGTGCGAGACAAGTGTATAAATAACATCTAAAACAATGTATTCTCTACAGTGATAAATTATATATTCATTTATTATATTTTTATAGTACTATTAGGAATTTTTGGTGGCTATGTAGTAAATGTGCATAGGTTACAATAAAGAAAATGTTTTATATATATCATTGACAAACACACATATAGTTCACTTCTAAAAAGTGTTATTAAGAACCACTACCACTCACCTTTTTTTTTTCCCTAAAGCACTTGCACAAGAAATAATGAAACATGAATTATAAGATAAAATAAATGATATTATTAAGTATATAGAACAAAATTCCACAAAGTGAAAACAAAAATGAATAAATTGCATGCTAACCATGACATAAGAATTATAGTTATACAAGACAAAATGAACAAATCTATGTTTATGGTTCAAAGACTTACTCTAATTTGAAATTTACATGTTTTTTTTTGTTTTTCAATGTTTTCAAATCAAATAATATCTCAAAACTGCACATTTACAAATGTGACAAGTCACCAACGAAATTGCAGAATATGAGCATTGCCAAAATGACTCACGCTGATAACAAAGATATGGTTGGACAAATTGTACGATGATATATCGAATAAGCAACGAAGACATGGAAAGAAACAATACAAGTTGAAAGATTTGTCCAAAAATGGTTTAGCATTGAGTTTTAGTTAGTTGTTGGTTTTTTTGTATGAAAATTGAAGCCATTATTTTTCATAAACGAAAGTAGTCTTTTTTGTTGATGGGTACATTGCAACATGTTGAAATTGAAATCACTAACAAGCACAATTGGGTAATTGTTGCATGTGTGCTCTAAAATGAATCCAATGAAATTTATTATTTCTCCAATGTTTTTATTTGGTGAAATATAAAAATTTACAACTATAATAGTTTTTTCTTGATCATGGAATGTTGCAATTGTTGACTCAATTTGGATTTTTGTATAAGTCAATTGATTCTCAACCACAATATTTTTTTTTTAGTATGTGAGAATTCAATGTAAATGGTATAAATAGTATAAATTTATATTAATGATATTTTCTTGACAATAATGGATTAGTTGGAGCTGATTTTTCTCTTGTTTCTTGGAAAACAATAATGTCAACACTCATTAGATCATTGTCAGCAACTCTATCTTCAAAATTCAAGGACAAAATACGAGTATTCAATGAACATATTTTCAATTCGTCAAGTGTTTTACTTTGATATATGTCATGGAGGGAAAAGTTACTATGTCCCAATTTGTTTAATAAATACAAGGATTGCATATCTTTGACACGAGAAAGTGCAGTATAAACAAGTCTATGTTTCCTAACTCCTTTTGGATCAAAATCCAATTTTTCCATTGTTAACCCTTGTGATCAATGTATATTTCGTGCACATGCAAGTTGAATAGGAAAATTTTCTCTTGTAAAACTAATTTTTTTGTTTGATTCAGTATTCCTACAAACTTGAGTAATAGGTGTCCATGTAGACATTATTCCATCTTTGTAAAAATGTTCCATGTTTTCCGTTGAATAGTGTCAACAACTAGATCAACAAATTCGATCCAAATTACACCATTTTCAAATGTTGTTGATGCTCTAAAAATTCCTTCAACACCATTGACCAAGTCATCCTAAATGTTGTAATTCCCACCAATTAGTTCAATAAGTACATTTTATTTGAGCACAATAGAAGATGGAAACTGCATTTTGTTTTGTTTATTGCAATTTATATTTGTTGATTCAATTGTTCTATCATATGCATTTAAAACAATTTCTTAGTTTTTGATAAGAGACAAAATTTTTTAATTATGTTCATGTACACTCTTGTTCAAATAAACGAGGTATGGAAAATTTGGATCATTTGGTGTCAGTCTATCGCAATGGTTGTTCAAAAATTCAATATCATAATCAGTACGTGAACATGTTCTAAATTTGTTTAAGATGGATACAAATTGTTTATTGTCTTGTCGCAATACTTGTTTTAGTTCATAAGCTTTCACATTTTATTTCCAAAAGTTGTAAGGAGCACTATTTCCTTTAAGATTCAGTTCTTCAAATATCCAACAATCTCGTACAGGTTGTACTTGACACGGGTCACCATAGAATATTATGTCAAGGTTTCCAAATGGGGAAGACAAAGTATGTGTAATTTCATGAAGTCGCTTGTCAATTTTATATAGCAATCGAAACCCAATTGATGAAACCTCATCTATCAATATAAATTTAATATTTGCACATTCTTTGCTCAATATATCAAGTGTGTTAGAATCCAATGGCACCATGTGATGTGGTGAAAGTGGAAAATGTAAAGCTGAATGGGTTGTAACACCATGTGCAATATATGCAACATTGCCAATAAACTCAAGTATTAGACCTTTTTTTTTAAGGGTCACTTTGTAAGTCTTTGTTATAAAGACGTATTAGTGCATCTTAAAGTGCCTGTGTATTGATTGTCTTTCATGTACCTACACCTCTAGTGATGAATAAATAAAATCACTTACCAGGATTATTATTTTTTCATGGAACTATTTGTTTGATTATTAATTATTTCTCTTGATTTAATTATCTCGTAATCTCATGGTATTCCAATGGGTCCAAAATAAAGGGATGCTTAATGAATTCATTATTTTTTGTATATTTAATTTGAGTGTTTTTAGTTTCATTTTCTCTTGAAAATCTTGTTGAATGTCATATTTTTCATTAGGACAAGGTCCATTATTAGTTTCTATAGGAAAGTGAAGCATAAATATCTCATCACTTTGGGATGAAATTGTAGTGGAAGCAGTTTCAATAGCACCCGGTGGTGTGACTAAATGAGAAAATTGTTTTTTTGTGACATTGATAATGTGTTTATGTGAAAAGTATGCATGAGCCCATGTTTCTTAATTTTTATTTAATCTATTGAGACTCTCTGTATGGGATATAAAGGACCATTTTTTCTCTATAATGTTTTTATGGGTCCATGTGTTCATTGTATCAAATGAATCTTATGACACATGGATGCTTTTTTTTATGTAGTTTTCGTGATTGAATAATAGGAATATATCTGTCAATAGTTATCATGCAAACAATATCCTAAAAATTATCGCGTTATTATTCTAATAATATAGGTCTTTTTAATCCTGGATGTGGGTGTTCAGCATTGAGAATATGGGCCACTTGGGCGCCATGTGGCAGGGCATCTGTCTGCCCCATGCGCCTGCACATGGTCACCTGCCCGAAGATAAATGCTGGAGCATGGCTCCCTTAATTACCACACTCGCCATCTTTCACGCGATGTCCTTTGGCTGCTTCTCATTAACTCAGCCTCGACCTGCTCCCATGGCTCTTAAATCAACCCTCCAAGCTCCTCCCGCCTCCATTCGTCTCTCCCTCGAGCTCTCTGTGTTTTCCTCTAGAATTTCTGTCACGCCCCCGACCCTCGTCTCTGCTCAGTCTCATTGTGGTTGCTTCACTATGAGGTCTCATTGCGGATACTCCTCTACTGCACCTGAGAGCATCCCCTCCCTATCTTGAGTCTCCTCTCACTCTCCCAACATGCCAAGGCGACACAGAATAAGGTGTCGACACGCTAGTGGGTATGGCCTCCCCTCTAGGCCCCCTTCCTCGATTTCCACTGGAATGGAGGTGAAACTCTTAGTGGATTGGGAGGAGCCAAGCCTGCTCAACCCTGTCAACCTCTCCGCTCATTTTCCCCTTCATCTCCCAAGTCCTCTGCCTAAATACTCTGTTCTTCGTCCCAAAAAGCGCCCTTGAAAATCCACCATTCTGTCTGCACCTGTCTCCATTCCCCGCAAAATGAAAGCCCTACCTATGCAGAGCGCTTTCAGTAGCAGTCATCGTTCTAGCAGTGACACATGTTCTTGTAGCAATCCTGGTGCCAACAATGACAAGGACGGAAAGGACGACGTCACCAGCATACATGCAGCCTCATCCAATTCACTAGCTACCCAGGTGTTGTTTCTCCCTCCTCCATCTGTCCATGAGCCTAACAAGGAGGAGGAAAAGTCTCTTTATGCTTACAAGATCATGGAAGAACCACCCAACCCTCCAGAGAAGAATGACAGCTTACCTTAAGTCCAATTGTTGAGAGCTCACCTCTTAATCCAGATTTCTTCTAGCGTTATATATTTTTCATGTGTTTTGGAACTATTTTCTGTTATGTTTCAGTATTAGTCTCAAAACTAGACAAGTTGGTTTCCCACTTTGAGCAGCTCCTAATACTCTCTACTCATGGGCTAGTTTCCCCACCTGGGGCAACCCTTATTTTACAGTTAAGTTTTTGATACTTCCCTTCGAAATTGGCATGCAAAATTCAGAGGAAGATCATTGTAATGTTTTGCCGTGTATGATATAATAGAAGTAGAATATGCATTATCTACTATCCTATGTAACAAGAGTGGTTCAAAATGTCCACATGTAGGATTTTGGTTATGTAACAAAATATTATATTGATAACCATGAATGTCTGAGTTGAACCGTAGATGTGCTTGGAAATTTGTAAATAGCCAAACATTGACTACTATTGACAACCGCTTGGAGAACCTTTTGATATAAAATACATCCCCCCATAAGCTAATTGTAGATGAAGCACAAATAGAAGAAGGTGTAGACAATCCTTGCAAGTAGACTTCATGATCATTAACATGATGAAGATCCTGAACGTATTCAAGAGTCAATTTTTTATGCAATTAATTCAAAGAAGCATCATGTCCATGAGATAAGCAATGTCTAAACTAGTTTAAAATACCATATCGTATTTAAGATGAACTATAGCAAAAGTGAAGAAGAAAAGAAAATGAGTCAAATAAACAATCACCAGGATAATAGAAGAAATGCTCCAATCTATGTTAATTGAATCTAGATAACGTGTGATCAATTTCTTGCAATTTTGAACCTTTCAACACGAAACTATCTTCCATTGCCATAAAATATATTGAGACAAAGTGACAAATTGTCCAAATGTGACAATGATTTATAGCATTAAGAGAATGAACTACATTGAATGTTCAATCACAACATACAATACTAGAAAATTTCCATACCTCATATATTATCTAGTCTATATTGTCTTTGTCACTATCTCTTTTTCTTGTTTTATTGTTTCACAATATTTCGAAAATGAGTACCTAGCACTGTGACAAAGGAATAGACAAAATGGAAATGAGCAACCTTGAAGATTGCATTCTTTGCAATCGAAACATAATTTAAAACTAAAGGCATTTATACAATTTAAAATAATAGCAAGAAAAGTGTTATTATCATTTTAGCAAATTTCAAAATGCAATATTTAATTTGAAAAATTCCATATAATTTTTTTTTTTTTTACAATTATTGTAAATTATTTTCAGAATGCATAAATGAAATAGAATCCAAATATTACTAAAAAAAATACAATACAGCTTCCTATAATAAACCACTTTAATTTAAAATAACAAGCATAAAATTACCTAAAACAATAATCATATTCAATAGTTTATTTAAATAATAAACATATTCAAATGTGTATTACTATAGAACTATCAATTGCACCATGTCTAAGTTAATAACCTATTATTGCATTATAAAGATATTATGTTATCAAATGAAATGTAAAGTATTTGGGTTCCTAGAATAGTGTAATACTTGTTTTTTAAGGCTTGCTTCAAGTGGATATAGTTCCAATTAATTGAACATGCCTATACTTAACACATGAACACCAAAATCTTTTCACATATGCACATCATCGCAAGTGAACAAAGTCTCATAGCTAGTGTGTCCAGATGTGGGAACAAAACCCAAAAATAATTGGTATAAAAAAACAATACATGGAGTTAATGGAAAAATGAAAACTAAAAAAACTAATAATTGATGTTTCTATGTAGCAAGAAGCACTCAAGAAAAATTGCAATCATTTGATCAATAAAACACACCACATTGTTATTTTTTTCACAAACACCTATGCCAATTATTTTGTCATAAGAACTCTAGTTTCTTTGCTACATATATGATTTTAGAATACTTCTATTTAAATTATCTTTCTATGATTTATGACACAATAAAACAAAACACATTAGTTCTATATACTTTGTTTTCATGTGTTTCTTATACATAGTTCAAATTTATTCATGATCATCCATGGATCATTAAGATACTGATATACTTACAATGAAACTACATGAGAACCACCAACAATCATTATGCAAGCTACAATAGTATTTATAGAATTGTAGCAATGAATTTATGCAAGGTACACAACACTTGTGTACAAAGACAAACTAACATTGCATTCAATGTTATTAGAGCTATATATATATATATATATATATATATATATATATATATATATATATATATTGTGAAAATAGCAATGACCAAAAATGGGTAATGTGATTTTGTATCGCATTGTTTGCTAGCCATTGAAAGCATTATCTACAACGCTACACACAACATTCTAGTGACACATGGCTAAAAAAAGCACAAATAAAAATCATTGGCCAATTGTAATCATTGGACTATAACTACATTAAATTGGAAATCAAAGTGGCCAATGCGACTTTGTACCATATTGTTTGATAGTTATTGAAAGCATTATCACTATGTCATATATAAAAAAGAACATTCTAGCCACCTATAATTACATAAATTGCAAATAAAAACCATTGCTCAATATTAATCATAGTTCTATAACTACATCAAATTACATATGCACTTTACTAAATTTTCAATTTGGGCAAAAGATCTTGCACCAAAATTGTCTAGAAATGCAATAATTTAAGTTTATATAATTACCATATTGGAATAAATATTCCAAGTACACATATACAACATAAATGGATATGAGGCTTAGAGCTAATTCTAATACCTGCCAATTTTAGCATTATAATCAACAAAAATTCTTTCTCACATTAGGCGTAGTAAATCAACAAATTTATCATTTAAATCAATCAAAAAATTTGTTGAATGTTTTCATTTAACAATCATTCACTATTCTTTGTATTTGAACAAAGATATTGCATACAACAGCACAAACATTTGCACCTTTTAAAACCGCAACTAATCCTCTTGCCACGGACATTGCATCCAAACCAATCATTGTTTTTCCTCTTCTCTGTTTTATTTGAAGAATCAAATTTTTGATCATCACTCTCCTTGACCAGGTGCTCAAAATTATGCTAAAAAATGGAAGTTGTTGGAATGGTGTGGAACCTGAATGACCACGTAGATCTCGTCGTTCTGAATCTGGCACGACTTGTTTCGCGGAAAACTGACACCGTGTGCTCCCAAAAACGTGTTTTGTCCACTTTTTAAAACATGAAAAAAAAAAATTTAATGCAGGACAGCCCAGTTAGCAGTCTGTAAAGCTGACTGGGCATGCCTACATGGCAGGGTGACTATGTAGGTTGACTTGGTCAATGGATTGTCTTCGGCAAATGGAATTGTGCCAAGTGGCACGTTGTTATTGGTTTGAAATGGTGTGATTTGGTTGGGTGTGGTGGAGGCTAATCACAAGCTGCCACGTGGCCATTCAGGAGCCACCTCATGGTAGCCCAAGGGCCACCAAAATTATGGTAAGGTTCAAATCACACCCCATGGGGGTGTAACACAAGACCTCACCGCCAAAATCCTAATGCACTACCACTGCGCTCGTGCTTTATTCCTTACAATAATATGGTTTAAACTTTGTTTTATTGTCATATGTATTCCTCCATGGGGGGAGGGAGTTGGGGTCTAGTTCCAGCGCTGGTCACCGTCGGGGGTAGGACCATGGGCGGGAGGCTATCCCAACAACCCCCCCCCCCCCCCCCGCCCTCCACTAACCGTAAGCTCAAACATATATGCCATTGTTGCCATGTGTCCACGATTAAAATTAATTTTCGACAGTTAGGAGTAACTGTGCTACGTTTTAATAAGAATATATATCTATATATATATATATATATATATATATATATATATAACCATATGCATTATGGTTTTTAATACAATTTTTAAGCCTTATTAGAAAAATTAAAGCGTCGACAATTTTGCCCGGTTTTTGGTGAAATTGGCACTCGATTAGCGGAATTTAGGGCAGATTTGTAGGATGGTGCCAAATTTTGAGGAATTTCTAGCGCCGTTAGTGCCAAAACTTGGGCAAGTCATAACTTACTCAATTTTTTACCAAATTCGAGGTAAAAAGAGACTACACGGGAATTTTTGGGAATTTTGGAGCTGATCGAATAGGTTTCAGAGTTGTTTGAGAATTGTAAACATATGTAATCACACTTTTGAGCATAATAGAAGAGGGCCAAGCCATTGGAAGTTGGACCAAGGAGACGCAGCCCAGGTGGGGTGAACTCCTTCATCATGTGTTTTTGTGTTACTGTTTATGGTGATGTTAATGTGTGTTAGATGTTGTTGTTCAATGTTTTGTTTATGTTATTTTTCTCAAGAAATTCACATAAAAACACATTAAAACTCATGAAAAACTTGAAATTTACCTCATAATTCTCAAGAAATTTCTTTATATTCTGAATTGGATATTAGCACAACAAACACTAATATTCCCATTCATATCAAGTTGGTATCAGAGCACTCGGTTGACTTGTGCAAGGAGGATTTAATTATTGTGCAAGTGTTTAAATGCTTACAAGGTTGAAGCTCAAGAGAGAAGAAGGAAAGCTTGTGAGTGCAGGTTCTCTAGTTGGAGCAAGGAGAAGGAGGGCACATTTTCCACAATTTCCACCACAAGATTCACCTCATCTTGTACCTGAGGCTTCAGTAAGCATGTATCATGAAGTGGGAAACGATAACATGGCAGAGGATGAGAAGGCTTTTAGGAAGACTTTCTTTGACATGACAAAGATGGTGAAGGTCCTCTATGAAGAGAGGAATACAAGGTTAAAGGGTGAAAGCTCCAGGCCTCCAAGAGGAGAGGGTTCTCCAGGAGGAGGTAATGGAAATGGTGATAAGCCACCATATACTCCACCATCATCCTCACCACCATATTCACCTTCATCTTCATCCTCTTCCACTACTAAAACCCTTACTCATACTCATCAACATACCTCAAAATGAATTGGTAAACAACCCTTATTAAAACTTGATATTAAATTTGAGCTACCTATGTATAATGGTGAAGTGAATGTAGAGAAGCTTGAAAATTGGATTCGTCTGTTGGAGTTATACTGCAGGATTCAAAACCTTCAAGATGATGATACAAATATTTGGCTAGCTTCATTGATATTGGAGGGTGCATCACTAGTATGGTGGGAAGCCAAGACACAAGATGAGATTAAAAAACATGTTAAGATGTCACTCTCTTGGTCTAATTTCATTGTTTCAATTAAAATACAATTTTACCCTCTAAAATATATGCAAAAATCCATCATGAATTGGTAGAACTTTAGATAGCTTAACGGTCAAAGTTTGCAATATTACACCCAAGAATTTATAAAAATATCTCTTATGTTAGGTGTTGATTTGCATTCACAAGACACCTAGATGAAGTATATAGGGGGTTTACATAGCTACCTAAGGCATACTATCCTTATGTTCAATCCCACTAGTCTAGATGAGGTTTGTGTGCAAGCCACTCACCTTTAGGAAAGAGGGAAAAATATTCCAAAAGAGGGTAAAAAGAATTCATTTAAGGGTGGAGAGAAAGGAAATGGTTTCAAAGGAAAGGGAAATAAAAATTCATTCGTTAGAAAGGAAGGAGATAAAATCAAATGCAAACATTGTTCCAAATAGGGTCACGATGAAGACCATTGTTCGAAGCTTCATCTAAAGATGAGGCCCAAGAAATTCAACAAGGGAAAACAACTACAACCACTCAAAAGGATTTGGGATCTGACTCGGGTAATGAAACTAAAATTAAAATCCATTGCTAGCACTAGTTCATGAAATTGTCACACTAGTACTCCAAATGAAGAAACAAGGATTGAATTATTTCATGTGAGGGTTATTTCAATACATACAAAAATCGACACACTATTTGATAGTGGGTCTCAAGCCAATTTGATATCTGAATTCTTAGTCAAGAAACTTAATCTTGAAACCATTCCACATCATAAACCATATCCATTGGGTTGGATATGCAAGAACACAAATTTACAGGTTACAAGAAAGTGTATTTTTTCGGTTTGAAAACACAGCAAGCTTCATTAATGAACTTGAATTAGATGTTGTATTGCTTGATATTTCAGGAATTGTTTTGGGAATTCCTTACCTCTATGATATAAAATCCATCTTCTATCACCATGAAAACAAGTACCATTTGTTCAAATATGGTGTGGAGTATATTGTGAGATCTCATCGCAAGAAACTAAAACTTTCATTAGTTAATTCAGGGAAAATGAAAAGACTAGTGAATTCAAGAAAGAATTTCATGCTTCGTATGATTAAACCAAGGAATGAAGTTGATTATGAAGCATTTCAAGTTTGTGATCCAAATTTGAAATATCATTTGATTTAAGTGGTTAATCAAAAAAATTAGATGTTTCAGGAGCCAAAGGGATTGCCTCCTAGGAGGGTAATCCAGCACGAAATATAGTTATGGCAAGATTGTCCTCTTCCTAACATTGGCATGTATAGGATGGCGATGATGGAGAGTGTTGAAATCAAAAATAAAATTCAATAGTTATTGTACAAATGGATCATCTGACCTAGTGCTTTTCCATGCAGGTCACCTATTGTGTTGGTTCCAAAGAAGGATGGAACATGCCACATGTGTGTAGATTTCCATGCATTGAACGAGATTATAGTAAAGAACCGTTAGACACTCCCTAGAATATATAAATTAATTGATCAACTGAAAGGTGAAGATTATTTTAATAAGTTGGACTTAAGGAGTGGCTACCATCAAATTATAATTGTTGAAGGTGACATTTGGAAGGCAACATTCAAAACAAAGCAAGGTTTGTTCGAATGGATTTTTATGAATTTTGGTCTATGTAATGCTCCTGATACCTTAATGTGTGTGATGAATGATGTTTTAAAGCCATTTCTTGATGATTTTTTCATCTTTTACTTAGATGATATCTTAATTTTCAGTAAATCACTTGATGAACATGGTACGCATGTAATAAAAGTACTTGATGTCTTAAGGAAAGAATAATTGTTTTTGAAGATGCCAAAATGCGAGTTTGGTAAAACTTCATTGGTGTAATTGGGGCATAACGTTGGAGGAGGTGAGTTGAGGAAAGACCCCTCTAAGGTTTAGGTCATTGTGAATTGGCCAATGCCCAAGACAGTCACTGAGGTAAGAATATTTTTGGGAGAATCCCAATATTGGAGGAAGTTTATTGTGAACTTCTCTTCTATCACAGCTCCTTTGCATGCATTAACTAGTGTGAATAAGGTCTTCCAGTGGGGAGGAAAGCATAAAAAATAATTTGATGATTTGAAAGATAAGATCAGTTTAGCCCCAGTACTTGCACTACCAGACTTGAGACAACCCTTTGAGATTCAAACTGATGCAAGCAACTATGCCATGGGCATAGTCCTTATGCAACATGGTAATCCAATTTCATTTCATTCAATAAATTTCAATGGTGTAGTGATTAATGATCCTACTTATGACAAGGAGCTTTATGCGTTGGTTCAAAGTGTGAAAAGGTGGAAACACTACTTGATGGTAAAGGAAACCATCATACACACCAACCACCAACCATTTTAATACTTGTAATCGCAAACTAGTTTGCAGCAATCAAGGCACTTTCAATGGATGGGTTTCTTACAGCAATTCCACTTGGTCATCAAGTATAAGAAAGGTATATACAACAATTTTGTTGATATTCTTATGGGCCTATTATTAGTGTAGCTACTTTACTCGAGCATAGTTATGTTTTGCATGAAAGTTATGTTGAGAAATATGCATTTCATAATGAATTTCTAGATGTTTATGCAAACTTGAGTCAAGGAAACCAAGTAAAGGAATTGGATTATGATGTACATAATAATTTGTTATGTAATTTGGGCAAGATTTTTATTCGACAGGGGGAGAGAGTGAATGTCATAAGGGAAGCACACACATCTCTTATTTTTGGACATTTCGGTGTAAGAAAAACAGTGGCACATCTTTAGAGGTATTGGTATTGGCCTCATATGCTTGAAAGTGTGACACGTTTAATTAAATTTTGTTCATTATGTGCAGTCAGTAAGCCTAGAAATAGGTAGTTAGGATTGTACACACCACTTATTGTACCTTCACATCCATGGGAGGGTGTTTCTATGGATTTTGTAGGAGGTCTCCCTTTGTCAAAAAGAGGTCATGATTATTTTTATGTAGTTGTGGATAGGTTCAGCAAGATGTGTATATTAATGCCATGTAAAAATCAAATCACAGCTGAAAAAATAGCTCACTTATTCTTTCAGCATGTTTGGGTTCATTTTGGTTTGCCCGCATCCATTGTTAGTGATCGAGATTCTGGATTTGTTAGAAATTTTTTGTCAAATTTGTGGGACTTGATGGATATCAAGTTGAAGAAGAGTACAACCTTTCATCCACAAACATATGGTCAAACCTAGGTGGTCAATCGAAAAGTCATACATCTTCTTCGAGGATACTGTAGCAAGCATCCTAAGTTGTGGCATGAACACTTGCACTACATTCATCATGCTTACAAACGTGCAAAACACTCTTCTACACAAACATTTCCATTTGAGGCATGTCATGGATACTTGCCTAGATCGCCATTAGATTAAATTTTTGGGAAGGATGTTGTTGTTGATGGCCATAGCGACATATAAAAAGCCAAGAAGTTCATAGAACAAATCGAATTGATACATCAAACAGTTCAAGATCAGCTTGAAAAGAGTCAAGGCAAGTACAAAGCAAGGCACGATAAGCATTGTGTAGATCACAAGTTCCAATTTGGTGACGAATTTTGGCTTCACATTAGAAAAGAGAGGATTCTAGGGGAAGGTAAAAAAATGAAACCAATCCTTCATGGTCCTTTCAGAATTTTGGAAAATATTGGTGACAGTGCCTTCAAGTTAGATTTGCATTCATACATGCAAATTTACGTCGTTGTTAATGTTGAGAACTTAAGGTTGTATGAGCCTTTGTTGATTGAAGATCAAGGGGAGCAGGTTCAGATTCCTTCTATTGAAGACTTTTCTCCTGAATACATTGATGAGCTTCATTAAGACACAATTCTTGATAGAAGAAAAAGGACATCAAAACGAAGGAGTGTAGACTACCTTCCTGTGGGGCTCAAAGGTAAAAATATAATCAAGTCCAAATGGATTGAGATTGGAAAGGTGAGGGAATTGTACTCTCATCTGTTGAACAACTAAAAGTGATCTTTTGGGGTCCAAAAGCTTCCAGTGGGGAGGAGTGATCTGGTGCTCAAAATTATGCTAAAAAATAAAAATTTGGCAGAATCGTGTGGAACATGAATGACCACGTAGATCTCATCGTTCTGAATGCAGTGCAACTTGTTTCGCAGAAAAGTGACACTATATGCTCCCAGAAACGTATTATGTCAAACATGCAATTTTTTTTTTAAATGCAATACATCCTAGTCAGTTGTCTGTACAGCTGACTGGGCATGCCTACGTGGTAGGGTGACTGTGCAGGTTGACTTGGTCAATGGATTATCTTCGGTGAATGGAATTATGCCAAGTGGCACGTTGTTATTGGTTTGAAATGGTGTGATTTGGTTGGGCATCACTACAAGGAAAAGACCCCCTTATAAAAATATCCTAGACATTTGTTTTTAGCAGAGGTTACTAGAGGAGGTTGGCGGGTGCAAGTTTTTGCGAATTTTTTTCTTCCGGTGCGCTTATCATCGTAAAATGCACTGGTGCATTCAACTAGAGAAAGAAATGATGCACACAAAATATTGGCACATCGGGACACCATGTGCTCCATACAAACCCGCCTGGTGCATCCTAAAACCCCACGCCAAAAATGAAACAGCCTGGTGTGGTCCTAAGAAACTGCACAAGTGCACCTATAAAACCCGCGTACTGGAACATGGTTAAAATAAAAAAAATTACGGCCAAAAATCTGTATTTTTCACTTTTCGATGCTCGATAGCTCTCAAGCACCAGTGCTAATTTACCTTGTGTGAGGCGCCCTGCAATCGGTGCTCCCATTGCACTCACTGTTGTTGGCCATTGCCCACCATCTCCATTTTGAATTTTGCAAAATGGTGGGAAAATTTATTTTTGCAAATTCTACAGCCAATATGCCTCCTTGATGGCCAAATGTATAGGTATTTTCCTTGTTTTTCCATAATTAAGCCTTTTAGCGGATTATTTTTCTAAATTAGCCTAAAATTCACCTTCTTTAAAAAAAAAAAAATATTCCCATGCGGTGCACTCAAGTCGTTCGGCTCGCACAGGTTTGCAATGTTGCCTGTAAATTTACAGGCCGCACTACCACTGGTGCTAATGGTATCTGCACCAGTTCCGGGGCGATATCGAAAGGTGCACCATGATTTTTTTAAATTTAAAAAAAGTGTAGTGCAATCGATTACTCGGCTACACCATTGCCCCTGTCGAATAGCAGGAATGTGGTGCATTAACAGAAATATCTGCCTCGGGGTGGGTAATTTTGTTAGCGCACCACATTTCGACAATTCAATATGGTCAACGATGCGGCCTGGTAAAAGACCGCACTGTTGACTATATAGTGATGTCAGGAGGGTGGTGCGCTGACCAACCTATACGCCTCAGGGCGTATAGTTTGGTCAGTGCACTTCCCTCATGACACTGGTCCATGGTCAACGATGTGGTCTGTTATACCACTGCACCATTGACTTTGGAACAATGCTAGGAGGGTGGTGCGCTGAAAATTTTCAGGTGCATTGTTTCCGGTGCTCTACAAATTTTCTGGTGCATCGCCTCTGGTGCACGACAAAAAAAAAGATGCACCGATACTGGTGCATGCCTATTTTTTATGGCGCATTGACCGTTTTTTTTTTCAAAAATATTTATATATTTATATTCCTAAATACATGTCTTATTTAATAAAAAAATTGTGTTTAATATTTCAATCATTCAGCGACATGAAAGGAGAGAAGATAGGGAACAGTAGCAAAAACAGGCAGACCACTATAACATGGTTCGCCTGTGGGAGGCATGAGAGAGGGAGAGAGGTACCTGCCCTCACCCTATTATAGCAGCTACTTAGGGGCTCCTAAGGCAGGTAGGCCTCCTCAAGTTCTATGAGGAGGCTACTTCCCTAAAGGGCCATAGTGTATTTTTGCGACATCTGATCTGCAGGTGGAATTCCCACCTACAGGCTTTTTGAGTTGGTCCTAACCAGTGGTACGAGCCCACTGAGGAGGACATCTATTTCATTACTGGGATATCAAGGAGAGGGGTGGATTTTCCCTCGTTCCCAGAGGTTCCATTTGGCTATGCAGTAGGGAGTTATTTGGTGTACTCTCAGAGGTACATTAGTGTGGATATATTGTCTCCTCCATATTTTCAGGTCTACAGAGCTCAGTTACGTATTGCTGCATTTGGTAGTGAGGAGGTGAGGTGCCTCTCAATTCTGATTTCGACCATTTCACACAACACCAGCGATGGCTAATTCATTATTTTCTCGCTTCTAAATTATTTTGATTCTTTAGTACAGGAGCCACGACTTGTCAAGTGGTCTGCCATTTTTTTGCAGCAGTTATGTACAGCCTTGAATAGATGTTGTGCTCATGCACAAGGGAGGCTCAACTTCCCCTTTGCTTCAGAGATATTTTTTTATTTTTTGAGAGGTTTCCAAAGATAATGCCTACTTTTTTTTGGTAGCCTTGTAGAACGATGTTGCATGCATTGATGCACATGTGGGGACAAATGAAGCCCAAGAGGGGCGAGACTAAGTTTTCTGCGAGGATATTGCATGATGCACTGGAGTTACTATCCAGTGTTGACAAGAATCCCTTCGTTATGGTCCCTTGTCCTTATGTTGGTTTGTATTGGCGAGGGTGTGCCAACATCCTCTTCACATATGATGAGTCGCCGAATGATAGAGGTAATATTACTATTTTATTTAAATTTATTCTAACATGTTCTTTAACTTGATTTTATTAAATTGTTTAATGAAATTTTCTAATTATTGTTGTGTACTTATATATATTTTGCAAACATTGGGTCTTTTGATCGCGATGAGATGCCAACGCCACCAAATGATCCAATTGTGGATCCTAATGATGATTAGGACATGGAAGATGCTAAGGATCATGAAGCCGATGTAGACAGACCTGCTCCTTCTAGGGCGTCGGTACTACCTTTTGCTAGGCGTAGGCTTGACAGTAGATTGAGGATGGAGTTGGGTGACCAAATTTGTACATTATTTGTTGAGGCGAGAGTTAGGCCCATCACTATGAGAGATATACAGGCCAATGGTAGGCTGGTACATATGTCGAGAGGCATGTCGCGTGACATGTACAACTTGGTGTGGCATATTGTAGGAGCTACGACCTTAGTTACACAGTTGAGGAGGGCCCTTCAACGTTATAAGCATGGTCGAGACACAGCACGTCGACAGTCCACTAGTAGAGATGCATCATCTGATGATCACGATCAAGGGAGTGATCATCGTTCACCTCGCTCCACACCAAAT
Organism: Pinus albicaulis; assembly: GCA_034641835.2. Lineage (NCBI taxonomy): Eukaryota > Viridiplantae > Streptophyta > Pinopsida > Pinales > Pinaceae > Pinus > Pinus albicaulis. The sequence continues at coordinate 561,107,565 of CM076575.1, read as the reverse complement.
GAGTAGCCTACATCATCGACCAATAGTATGATGGAGAGCAGGCTGGACCGTGGGCCACGTTGAGTCAGCATCCAACAGTACCCATGATCATGAGCAGGTTGGACCATCGACCATGTCGAGTCATCATGATGAGAAACCGACATTTGATCTTGATTAGCATGAGGCACGAATACCATATAAGCAAGCACGTGATGATCAACATGTATTTGAGCTTATCGAGGTTGCACCATTGACTGAGTAGGCCTCGACTAGTACTGCTATTCATGATATTGTACCACCAGCTAATATTTGACATTTATATTACAGTTGCATATTTTTGACATTATATATATATATGGTCCATGTATTTTATGCTTATGTTGCAGTTGTACTTAATTTACATGTTGGTGACCATCATGAAGTGTATATTTTTAGGTCATGTTAGATATGTTCCTTTAATGTGCCGATTGCAGATAGATGTGTATGTGATAGCAGTTATTTGACATGATATGTATATTTTATGTTTGTGTTGTGATGATGTTATACAATGCTAATTGTGTTTTGTTAGATGATCATGATCACTATGATGTTAGCAATTTTGGATGTGTTTTTTAGTCGAATATGATGTTTGTACCATGGTTATCATGATCGTGATGTTTATTAATTAATTTAATATTAAATGATCATGATATTTATTAAATATTATGTCGTGATTGTAATTGAAATTTTAATTTTAATTGTATGTAAAATTGTATTTGTATTTGTAATTTTAATTTTAATTGTAATTGTATGTAAAATATTTGTAAAATTTTAATTGTAATTGTAACATTTAATTCATTGTGAAATTATTGTAATTGTATATATCACAAATTGTAAAATTGAAATTTTAATTTTAATTGTATGTAAAATTCTAAAATTGTAATTGTATTTGTAATTGTAATTTTAATTTTAATTGTATGTAAAATATTTGCAAAACTTTAATTGTAATTGTAATATTTAATTTATTGTGAAATGATTGTAATTTTAATTTTAATTGTAATTGTATATATGACAAATTGTAAAATTGTAATTCTAACTCTAATTGTGTGTAAAATTCTAAAATTGTAATTGTCTTTGTAATTGTAATTTTAATTGTAAAGGTATGTAAAATATTTGTAAAATTTTAATTTGTAATTGTAATATTTAATCTATTGTGAAATGATTGTAATTGTATATATGTAAAATTGTAATTGTAATTGTATGTAAAATTCTAAAATTGTAATTGTAAAGGTATATATGTAAATTTGTAAAATTGTAATTGTAATTGTAAATTTTATGTAAAATTCTAAAATTGTAATTCTAATTGTATGTAAAATTTTAATTGTATTATTGTGAAATGATTGTAATTGTAAAATTGTAATTGTACTTGTAACTATATGTAAAATTCTAAAATTATAATTGTAATTTTAATTGTAATTTTATGTGAAATTGTAATTCTAATTGTAATTGTAATTCTAATTTTATGTAAAATATTTGTAAAATTTTAATGGTATTAACGTGAAAATTTTAATTGTATTAATGTGAAATGATTTTATTAAAACTTTTAAATTTTTAAATTTGTAAAATTTTAAATAATTGTAAAATAATAAATCTAGAATAATATTAATTTTTGTAACATAATAAAGTTTAGAAAATAATGCAAATAAATTCATGTACTTTAAAATTATCATTATTTTATTATGATCTTACATACAAAAAAAAAAGAACTTTATACAGTACGCCATTTTTTTTGAAATAATCTTCTTTATAAAAACCCATCTTAAAAATTATAAATATTGATGAAATAACACATGTACCATATCAATCTTGGTTCTCATGATGACCCTCATTATCTTCTAGCCCGCATGGCATGATAACACTATTGTTCTCAAAAATATGTTTTGATCTAGGGTCATGTCTCAATACAAACCACCAATTCCTATCCAACACATCTAGGTAAAAAACACCAAGTTGCAGTGTTTGGGAAAAACATAGGGCTCCTTAGCTTCATCCCACATCTTTCTAGAGTTGATACATATCAGTATACTATCATGATCTTCCTTTACATTATTCCGATCAAAGGTGTCCCACCATTTGCACCTAAAAATAACACATTGGAAAGAAGAGAAATTCACTTCAATGATCTTGTGTATCTTTTTTACATAACCTAACGTCCCTCATACTAGGTTTTGATCATGGTGGCTAGATCGACTAGATTGATCGAACTCAACTTCCACTCCACAGTCTTGTGTGATGTGTCCATCATCGACATTTTTTGTGCGAAAATGGTGTCCATATGCCCACATAGATGGGAACAAATGCACCTATAAAAAAGTTAAAAAGTCATAGTGTCATGTGTCTTATAATAACCCAATAGTTAAAATATGAAATATAGATGTAATTACATTTGAAAGGTGCATTATGAAGTTTCAAATGTACATATAAATTAAATAGATTAATACCGATTTTTTGCACCCAATCCCTATGTTTAGCGCATCCTCTTCAGCACGCGGGTAATGACCAGTTGCACCGTATTTCTCTCTGACTTGGTTAGCAACCCAACTATTGGGGCATATTTTTTGCATATTTTCTTTTAAATGATCGAGATAAGGCATACTTCTTCCATTCAACCGTCTGAATTATTTCCTGTCAATATCCCATTTCATCCTCTTTTGTTCATACAATGCGACCCATGGCTGTGTCACTTCGGAATTGTAAAGAACGAATTTATTGATTTCTTCAATTTCTGCATTTGCTGATGAAACCAACCTGAAATTATATAGTACATAGATATCAAAATATAAATTATATCGAATCTCAAAATGAATATTTACTTTTTTTTAATTTGAAAAATTATAAGTCACTTACTATTTATCAAGCGCTTTGGATCAACTCCCCTTCTCTTTTGTCTTCATCCCTTTAATCATCCCAAATCACCACACCTGGTCTATTGTCGATTTGTGTGATGCACTCACTGGCATAATAGAAAGACTCATACGATATGTACCCCTCTGCCATAGACCCCTCAGGTTTTTCCCTTTGTCGAACAAAACCTTTCAATTTCTTCATGTACCTCTCTAAGAAGAACATCCAACGACAAGAAAGCACCCCAACTAATTCAACCTCATCTACTATGTTGATTAGAGGATGAACCTTCAAGTCCATGAAACTCATCGACAGTTCCTTCTCAAACATACAAACAATATCAACTACCTCTTGATGCCACTATGGAATGCTAGCCACAGGAATCTCCTTTGATGTGATCCAACGTACAAATGCAGATAATTTAGATATGGCACATCCTAGGTCTTGAGGGAATTCATGTTTCACACACCCACGCATGAACAAAGGATAATAACACTACAAAGTTATAAACATGTGCAATAATATACGAAATTAGGTACGTTTTATGATCCCTCCATGGGATAAAATTTATTAATATAACAAATAATAAAATCATGCTTTTGACATTATACGTACTCTTAGAAGATTCAAATGGTCATGCGATCGCAACCCTGACAAATGGTCATCCACAATGAAGCAGCGTCATAGTGAAGACGTGTATGAAGATGGCACCCTCACACCCATTATAACTTCCTTTGCCAAAGAAAGATCATCTTTTTTTAAAATCCATGGGACATCACCTTCTTTGAAATACCATGAATTAGAGGGACCAGCGCTTGCCTCTGATCTTTTACTTTCTAATCGTCTTGGCCAATGTTTCTTTTTAGTTTTTGAAGTAATAAGATCTTTCCTAATAGCCAATGTGTCAATTTTTTTCAATGATATGTGCCTCCATAAAGAATATGAACCATTTTTAAATATATGCATCGAATATAATAAGTGGGTAATCTTAAGATGCACCTAATATGGGAGGTTATAAAATATAGATTCCTTTTCATCCCAATGGGAAATTTCTCAACATAGATGTCAAATAATTATGGATCATCGAACATAGGCTCCCCATTTGAATCGAACATTTCTATGAACTCCTTCTCCTTCTCTCTCTCATATGCTCTAAGCCATTCAGCTCATGTCATTATTGGAGGCCTTTGGGTTCTCTCTCATTTACAATTGAAAGTGAATGCTACTCTTCTGTAAGGGTGTTCTTCTGGGAGGAATACCCTAGAGCAATCATAAACTGGCTTTCGTAGGTCCTTCGACCATCTAGCTTTCAGAGAAGGTCCACAACATTTACATCCAAAATACACTTTTTTACAAGACCTACGAGATTATTGTATACAATTTATATGCATGGCACATTAACAAATATCATGAAGATCATAACAATTACAACGAATTAAATAACTAATATGTGAAAGAATATTGTTACGTATATAAACAAATCAATAAACATGTAATTTACCAGAGAAAAATCCTAAGCCTAGATAATCATATGTTGTGTAAGCACATATGCCATACAATGTAAAACTCCTCTCTGTTGTGATGGGTCTTGATACATCATATACATTTATCCCATCCCGTAATTCCTTCAATTCATCTAGTAGTAGTTGTAAGTATACATCCATATTCTTCACTTGTCTTATACTAGGGAATATGAGAGCCAGCAAAAGATGTTCATTCTTCACGGACAACCATGGGGGGATATTGTTATTGATCACTACTACGTGCCAAACAGAATAGTTGGTGTTCTGGAGGGAATATGGGTTTACGCCATCCATAGCTATGCTGAGTCATAGAATTTGTACTTCATCCTTGAATTTTTCGGGCCATGTATCCTCTATATGCTTCATGGCTATTGAACCAATTGGGATTCGCATAACTCCCAACTCACTTCTGTGTGAGGCATGCCATCCCTGCAACATAGCTAATTATTTTCAACGAAAGAGCCTTTGAATCCTTGGGATTATAGGCATGTGCCTCAATATATTAAAAGGAGGACCACGTCATTTACCCTTCTTTTTTTATTTATCATACCTTTCATGCCCACATTTCGGACATCTCTTTGTCTGCATAGTCTCCTCTATATCGAATACAATCATTTGGACACACATGATATGATATGTACTCAACACCCAAAATTTTCAACAATTTCTTTGCCTTTTCGCAACTACCTAGAAAGACATTATCACACGGAAGAACCTTATATTTGAATAACCTGTAGTTGGTGATCATCATGGAAAATATCAAATGTACATTAATGTCGATATAATTATTAACGGTCATAAAATTGACCATTTGTAATGTTCATTGTGTGATTATGATGCAAGGGCATTAGACACTAGCCAGCAATGTAGGAGTTTTGTCCACATGTTGTGGTTAGGAGGGTTCGAAAACATTTGAATTGTAACAGCTAGGTGTCAATACCTCAGCTGAATGTTTCATTTAGATTAGTTAGAGTCCATAGAAGTCGAATAGTTAGACTCGATCAATCTGTCATGTTTCAGTTAGTCGAATTATTGTAATTAGGCTTTTGGTTCACTAAACGGTCCTTGCAGAGGAACCGAAGAGTCACATTGTAATGTATATAAAGTGTATTCCTTGGATGTATTGAGGAGAAGAGAAGGGAAAGAGAGAGAGATTCTGCAATAAAATATGTGTACTAAACAATCGCTTCCAGTTAAATAAATTTCAGTTCCCGTCGGCTATCCAATTGTCTTAAATTGTTATTCAAGAGGAATTTGTTTAATTTGTGAGGCGATTGAACACTGTCTTGTATGTAACTGTTGAATTGAGTCATTGTAAAAATTTTGTATCTCTGTGTTCGTTGGTTCCTCGAATTTTTTGAATAATTGGAAACCCCAACCACAGACAAAGAGTGAGTGTGAAACCGTGATCGTTGAGCTCTGTTTAATGATAATAGAAATCTCACTTGATAAAGAGAATTACATTTGTTTGTTGTTAATTGGAGTTTCCAACCGAGTTGCAAACTTGAGTTAAGGCAGACTAAGGATAGCGCAACCCCTACGTGAACCTTGGTTAAGCACTATACCAAAACCATGAACGGAATTGCGAAGCCGGATTGCCCATATCGCACCGCCTTTTGGTGATAAGCGGTATTTCCTGGTAGGGAAGAGATTCCATAGAGTGTTTGACACGTGGCGAGGTGGACACATGGAAAACCGCTATCATAGCGCGCCATCGCACATTATCGTTCGACCAGGGAAGCCGAGCGATATCGAGGAGAGCCGTTGATCTGGGAAGGGGCTATCGGACGTTGGACGTTTGATGAAGATGCATGAAGTTTAACCTAAGGTATGGTGTATGTGTTTCGTTGAAGTCTTCCAATGGTATGTGTGGGCTCGAAACATAATAAAGTTGGTTAATTAAAATATGGACGGATAATTAACATAAGACTGGAGTGTTAAGGTTATAATATTTTGCGGTATAATATAAGGCCGAGAGATATATATATATATTTAAATAGTCAAAGGTTTTTGTTATTTATTTATCAAATTCCTCGAATTTGATAAATAAAACCAAAGAAGTAGGGGAATACCACGTGGGGGTGAACCAAGTAGATAGAAGAGAAATGTTGACAGAGCCACAGCGACAGTGACCATCTCTCCTTAGGGGTCTGAAATTCAGTTTTGTTGCGTCATTTGTGGTATCAGAGCCTTTTTTTTTGAGTTTTTTTTGTTGAGAGCTGACATGGCAATCCGAGTTAGTAGAGGTGCTGGTAGAAGGAGACTCGTTGCCAACGCAGAGGTGTTGGGGATGTTGCAGAGGGTCGAGGCTAGAATGGATGTCATAGAGCAAAGATAGTCCAGAGATCCTGAAGACATCAGTGAACCTGAAACAGAAGAAGCTGAAGAAAATGTTGAAATTCCTCCTGACATGAGGCTCCTCAGAACTATTCTGGGGTCTGTAGTTAAGCCCAGAATTGAAGTGTCGAGTTATGCAAGGGGACTGAATCCAGAGAAGCTGGTGGACTGGATAAATGAAATGAACAAGTGCTTCGATTATGAAGAAATAAGCAAAGATAAAAAGGTCAAGTTTGCTGTGACAAAGCTGAAAGGACATGCTGCACTTTGGTGGGATGGAGTGCAGGCAGAAAGGAGGAGAGTTGGAAAGCAATCTATCAAGAGCTGGACCAGAACGATGGCTAAATTAAAAGGTAAATTATTTTCTAGTGATTATCAGCTGACATTGTATAGGAAAATGCAGAACCTAAGACAAAGGTTGTTGACAGTAAAAGAATACACAAACGAATTCTATAGAGTGAGCATAAGAGATGGGAAATTTCAAGATACACAAGAGAAGACTGCTATATATGTAAATGGTCTCAAGCTGGAGATCCAAGATGAGATTGGTCTTATGTCTCCTAAGACAGTGGAAGAGGCCTATCAGATGGCCTTGAAAGAAGAGGAGAAACTCCTGAGGAAACAATCTACCAAGAAGAGAGGTACTTTCTATGGAAAGGGAAGTCAGGGGGGTAGAGGAAAACCTACTACACCCAGGGATGGAACTAACAGTAGCTCACCTCAGAATGCATCTACAGAGGATGATGCAAGGGGCAGAAGGGGTTCTTACAGAGGAAAAGGAAGAGGAGGCAGAGACAGAGGCAGAGGTAGAGAGTTGAGGTGCTATAGATGTCAGCAAGTGGGACATAAGCACTATGAGTGTTCAGAGAATGTGGATGTTGGTCCAAGAAATGTTGTTGTTGCCCAGGCTGGAGAAGAGGTGGAAATTGAAGAAGAAATTCTTCCAGAGAGGGGAGAATCCTTGGTGGTAAATAAGGTCCTGTTGAAGCAAACCAAAGAGGTCACTGAGCTTGCACAAAGGAAGAATTTGTTTAGGAGCATATGCAAAGTCCAAGGGAAATGCTACCATCTAGTCATTTATAGTGGCAGCACAGACAATTTGGTTTCCACTGAGGTGATATAAAAGCTGAATTTGAAGACCAGGGAGAATCCAACTCCCTACAGGGTGTCCTAGCTGCATAAAGGGCACTAGCTGGTTGTAAAAGAACAGTGTGAGATAGAGCTGCAAATGGGAAAATACAAAGATAAGGTCCTGTGTGATGTAATGCCCATGGATGTGTTTCATATACTGTTGGGTAGACCTTGGCAGTTTGACAGAGCAGCAGTGCATGATGGCAAGAAGAACACCTACAAGTTCTTCAAAGATGGGGTACATCATACATTGATACCCATGGAAGAAGGAGAGCCATCCAGTAGAGTGATTGATCCAAAGACCTTGTTGCTGAGCGGGAAGGAATATCTGCAACAGATAGAAGAAGAAGAGGTAATTTTTTCTTTAGTTTGCAAACCTAAAGTAGTTCTTACTTCTACAAAGATTTCTGATTTGCCAGTAGAAATCCAAGAGATGTTAGATGATTATTGTGACATTATTATGGATGATTTACCTGATGAGCTGCCACCTATGAGAAAAATCAGCCATCAGATAGATTTTATCCCTGGTTTAAATCTGCCAAATAAGGTAGCCTACATAATGAATCCCACAGAAAATGAGGAAATCAGGAGACAAGTACAGGAATTGGTGGACAAGGGACTGATCAGAGAAAGTTTGAGTCCATGTGCAGTACCAGCAGTATTGAGCCCAAAGAAAGATGGAGGCTGGAGGATGTGTACTGATTCCAGAGCAATCAATAAGATAAAAATCAGGTACAGATTCCCTTTGCCCAGAATTGAGGATTTAATGGATTGTTTGAGTGGTGCTAAATATTTTTCAAAGATAGATTTAAAAAGTGGATATCATCAGATCAGAATAAGAGAGGGTGATGAGTGGAAAACTGCCTTTAAAACAAATGAAGGATTATATGAATGGATGGTAATGCCTTTTGGGTTGTCAAATGCACCTAGTAATTTTATGAGACTTATGAATGAAGTATTGAAAGAATTCATTGGTAAATTTGTGATAGTATATTTGGATGATATATTAGTTTTCAGCAGAACTAAAGAAGAACATTTAAGGCATCTTAATCATGTCTTGAAGAAGCTGCACCAAGAGAAACTGCTGATAAATTTGAAGAAATTCTCATTCATGAAAGAAGAATTGGTGTATTTGGGGTTTTTTGTTTTTGCAGAAGGATTGAAGATGGACTCGGAAAAGGTTAAGGAAATTGTGGAGTGGCCTTCACCCAGGAATGTTTTTGAGGTAAGAAGTTTCCATGGACTTGCTAGTTTTTACAAAAATTTTATAAGGAACTTCAGTAAGATCAATGCACCCATAATTGAGACAATAAAGAAGAGAAAACAGCGATTTAAGTGGACTGCTGAAGCAGAAAGAAACTTTAAACTTCTAAAGCAAAAGAAAACTGAGAAGCCTGTTTTGATTTTGCCTGATTTTACTAAACCATTTCAAGTAAAATGTGATGCCAGTGGAGAGGCCATTGGAGCTGTGTTGAGTCAGGATGATAGGCCTGTAGCCTATTTCAGTGAGAAGCTAAATGACACCAGGAGAAAGTATTCCTCTTATGAGAAGGAATTCTATGCAATTATTCAGGCATTGAAAAAGTGGAGGCAGTATTTGATGTCCAAGGAATTTGTATTGTATTCTGACAATCATGCTTTGCAGTATATTGTACAGTAGCCCAAGTTGAAGCATAAGCATGCCAAATGGGTTGAGTATCTCCAAGGTTTTAATTTTGTTTTGAAACATATAAGTGGTCAAGCAAATAAAGTAGCTGATGCTTTGAGTAAGAGGCACATGCTTGTTCAAGAAACTAATTTTGAAGTTGTAGGGTTTGATTTTCTCAAAGAATTGTATAAAACAGATCCAGATTTTAAGGAAGCATTTGAGGCATGTTGTAACCCTGTTTTAATAGATAGAAGCGAGTGGCTGGATTATTTCTTGCAGGAGGACTTGTTATTCAGAAGGAACCAACTGTGTGTACCAAAATGTTCCATGAGAGAAAATTTGATCAAAGAGAAGCATAGTGGTGGACTTGCTGGGCACTTTGGTACTGACAAGACCTACAAGCAGCTGAGTCACTTCTATTACTGGTCGAGGATGAGAATATAAGTAGATAAGTTTGTGAAGAATTGCAAGATCTGTCAATATGCTAAAGGAAGGAGCCAGAATATAGGATTGTACACTCCCTTACCTATTCCAGACAGGCCTTGGGACATGGTGAGTATGAATTTTTTTCTAGGATTGCCCAAGACTCAGAGAGGGAATGATGTAGTCTTTGTTGTAGTGGACAGATTCTCCAAAATGGCACATTTTATTCCATGCTATAAAACTAGTGATGCCACCCATGTTGCTAACTTGTTTTTCAAAGTTGTTAGATTGCATGGGTTTCCCAAGAGTATTGTTTCAACTAGAGACACCAGATTTGTGGGTCACTTTTGGAGGAAATTGTGGAAGAAACTTGGTACTAAACTGAGTTTCAACTCAGCTTATCATCCTCAGACTGATGGACAAACTGAGGTAGTGAATAGGAGTCTGGGAAATTTGTTGAGAAGTCTTGTAGGAGAGCATCCCAAGCAGTGGGACCATATTTTGCCCCGGGCAGAATATGCATATAATGACTCACCAAACAGGAGCACAGGGCAGATTCCATTCCATATCATTTATGGAATGCACCCCAGAGGAATATCAGAATTAAGAAATCTGGGAAAGGCAGAGCTAAGGAGGGCAAATGGTGAGGAATTTTCTTCAGAGATCCAGGCCATACATGAACAAGTGAAACAGCAATTACAAGGCAACAGCACCAAATACAAAAGCAGAGCAGACTTGAGCAGAAAAGAGGTTCATTTTGAAGTAGGAGATCTGGTTTTGGCACACTTGAGAAAGGAGAGATTCCCAAGGAAGCAGTATAATAAACTGAAGTTCAAAAATATTGGGTCATGCAAGATACTTAGAAAGTTTTCTGCAAATGCTTATGAGATTGAATTGCCACCTGATGTTGGAATATCTCCCATTTTTAATGTTGCAGATTTGTACAAGTATGAAGATGATGGTGCGGAAGAAATATCAATAGACAAGGGACAGATTGAGTGGAAGGAACAGCTACCTCCAGCACAACCATTTCAACCAGAGAATATATTGGACAAAAGAGTGTTCAGGAAGACCAGAGGACAAGAGTACTTTCAGTACTTAATCAAATGGAAGGATAAGCCAGAGGAAGATTCCACTTAGATGACTGAAGGAATGTTGCAGAAGATAGGCATATTAGTGGAAGAGCTCATGGACAGGAGCCCATGAAGAAGATTTCCCTCGGGAGTCTGATGCAGGGGCATTAGACACTAGCCAGCAATGTAGGAGTTTTGTCCACATGTTGTGGCTGGGAGTGTTCGAAAACATTTGAATTGTAATAGCTAGGTGTCAATACCTTAGTTGAATGTTTAATTTATATTATTTAGAGTCTGTAGAAGTCGAATAGTTAGACTCAATCAATCTGTCATGTTTCAGTTAGTCAAATTATTGTAATTAAGCTTTTGGTTCACTAAACGGTCCTCGCAGAGGAACCAAAGAGTCACATTGTAATGTATATAAAGTGTATTCCTCGGATGTATTGAGGAGAAGATAAGGGAAAGAGAGAGAGATTCTGCAATAAAATATGTGTACTAAACAATCGCTTCCAGTTAAATGAATTTCAGTTCCCGTCGGCTATCCAATTGTCTTAAATTGTTATTCGAGAGGAATTTGTTTAAGTTGTGAGGCGATTGAACACTGTCTTGTATGTAACTGTTGAATTGAGTCATTGTAAAATTTTTGTATCTCTGTTTTTGTTGGTTCCTTGAATTGTTTGAATAATTGGAAACCCCAACCACAGACGAAGAGTGAGTGTGAAACCGTGATCGTTGAGCTCTGTTTAATGATAATAGAAATCCCACTTGATAAAGAGAATTACATTTGGTTGTTGTTAATTGGAATTTCCAACCAAGTTGCAAACCTGAGTTAAGGCAGACTAAGGATAGCGCAACCCCAACGTGAACCCTAGTTAAGCACTATACCAAAACCGTGAACGGAATTGCGAAGCCGGATTGCCCATATCGCACCGCCTTTCGGTGATAAGCAGTATTTCCTGGTAGGGGAGTGATTCCATAGAGTGTTCGACACGTGGCGAGGTGGACCCATGGAAAACCTCTATCATAGCTCGCCATCGCACGTTATCATTCGACCAGGGAAGCCGAGCGATATCGAGGAGAGTCGTTGATCTGGGAAGGGGCTATCAGACGGTGGACGTTTGATGAAGATGCATGAAGTTTAACCTAAGGTACGGTGTATGTGTTTCGTTGAAGTCTACCGATGGTATGTGTGGGCCTGGAACATAATAAATTTGGTTAATTAAAAGATGGACAGATAATTAACATAAGACTGGAGTGTTAAGGTTATAATATTTGGCGGTATAATATAAGGCCGAGAGATATATATATTTAAACAGAAAAAGGTTGTTGTTATTTATTTATCAAATTCCTCGAATTTGATAAATAAAACCAAAGAAGTAGGGGAAGACCATGTGGGGGTGAACCAAGTAGATAGAAGGGAAATGCTGATAGAGCCACGGCTATAGTGACCATCTCTCCTTAGGGGTCCGAAATTCAGTTTTGTTGCGTGAGATTATATTTCTCAAATTTATATAACGGAGGACTTTATGGTAACTTACCTCAAAATTTCCGATAAACATGCATTCGACAAGCCAAACTTTGCTTTCAAGTTGTACAGTAACATCGTTGTCCACAACTGGGTAGACTTTGACTGACCACCAGGTCCAAAGAGAGGGGTGGTGGAAGCAAATTTAAGGATTTCGAAAAAGGTGTCAGCGATATGACCATCAACCCCTACCTGATAATCATTTTGGAATGCATATAACAACATTGTCTCCATGGCATTCGTATCCCTTAAGTAATCGTCCATACCAACCTCTATTTGATTGCCTCCATTGCCAGCTTCTGAAGAACTACTATTGTTGTAGTCATTCCTAATTAGTGAATCTCGACGTAGCAGGAATTGAATCGGTGGTTGATTCAACCATTCTTGGTATCGTTCCTCTCCATTTTTTTCTCTTAATTCAGCCTTCTCTCGATTCTACATTGTCGTGGGGTGCAACGGAAGACGGTAATTAGGTCGTTCATCATCACTAGAATCCTAATAATTTCAAAAAATATATTTGAACATGATTAGTACAAAATATATGATATCAATTAGTAATAACGTTGATAATGCGTGATTAATTTGTTTGACGTTGAAATTAATAATTACATTAATATACCAAACAATTATTATTACCATCATTTTCCCAGGATTGTGGCTAGAAGATGCAATATTGTTACAATTGGCAAGATGAAGCAGTTGTCCACTTTCATCTACCAAATGAACCTTACGGTATGCTACTTATGATAAGAGTTTCCGACGTTTTGGAGTTGTTTGATTATTTACTGCATCTGAACTCAATTCTAAATCTGCATGCAAATTTTTATACATTATAAATTTTATTAAGCTGATTGACATGGATAAAAAACATAAATTCAAGTAGATAATGAAAATATAAATAAAATATGAAGTAAATATTACGTCTCGATATGGATAGGGAGAACTCTGCGATGGACATTGAGAAATATTATGGAACGAGCTGGATTTTGAAGAATTTTCCATTCCATATAATTATGATATTTTATCCTTGCATTTGAGCAAAATCAACAATAAATTTTAGCGCAAACACCTAGAATTAATTTTGGTGCCTTAAAAATGGACTTATTGTTATTGGTGCTTATGTACAGATAACCACACCGGTGATGTTTTAGTTACTACGCACCGGTGTTGTTTTATTAACGAACGCACCAGTGCAGTGTTATTAAATGACGCACCGGTAACGAAAAGCAGCGAAAAAAAAAAAAAAAAACGCAACTTTATTTTTTTTAAGTGAAAAAAAAAATGTAAATTTAAAAATGGGCGGAAAAAATATTTTCGAAAATCTAATTTCATAAAACAATTCGTTAAATACTAAACACTTTTCATTATTTCACTATTTTTGCAAAACAATTCAGCCAAATATTTGCAGGAGACATACCTAGAGCAAGAGAGCATGAGAGCATTGTGGAGCAGCGAAATAATTTCAAACAAAAAGTATTCAGACAATCAAAATTCCAAACCTCTGGTGATTCAAACCCTGTAGCATAGAATTTCAAACGATATCGTGATTACTTTTTATTATTTTTTTTACATTTTGTGCAATATTTTTTACGCAGTGAGTAAAAAAATTCAATTTGTTGTTCATTTTCAGAAACAAAAAAAACAAAAAACAAAATCCATTTTTATCCTAAAACTTTCATTCTTTTTGTTTATGCCCTTACTTCTTCTTGTTTCTGTGATTTCAGAATTTGGGCTTTTCATTTTAGATTTATAGGTTTGTATTTCTATATATATAGGCCTATGACATCCAACCCACGGGACGACTTGCATATTCGGATCCCAATCCATGTCGTTTCTTGCATGAATTTTTAAAAAGCATAATTGTTTTAATCAGTGCGCCCTGCGTAACCTAGCACACTGGTGCGCTGGATTATCCCAGTGCATTACGCACGTACTATTTGATAAAAAAATTTAAAAACATTTTTTTTTTAATCTGTGCACCATATGTAAAATAGGGCACCTCTATGCTATTTCATTATAGCGCACCGCTCACATAATGTTTGGCAAAAATAATTTTTTATTTTGTGTTAATCGGTGCACCATGTAACATATAACACACCGAGTCTCCTTGTTGATAGAGAGCACCATACGGTGGCCCCTTGTTTGCACGGGGCATTTATAAGAATAGACCGCACTGCCCCCTCCACAACACCATATGCTACAAAAGCTAACACTAGACGATTTTTATTATTTTTTCGATGCTAATCGGTGCGATGGTTAACATGTAATGTGTTAGGGTCCTATAATAATAGGGCTCATAATTTTGAATTGGCTATTTTTAATCTTGTAATATTGTACATACCTTTTCTTTCTGCAAACATTTTCCCATATTAAAAAATGAAAAGAGGGTATGTCCTAAAAGAAAAATCAAAGGACGAAAAGAAAGAAGATTAAAAAAAGGATATAAAGTATGAACCCCACAAAAAGAAACAAAAATAGATCCTGAAAGTGTTGCACATTCAAATTCCACTACTCTTAGTTTGCTTTATGCAAATAAAAATTGTGTGCAGCTTGTCCAAAATGCCACAATTCATGATGATCATACAGTTTAATCTTGATTCATTCATGCTTTTAAATTTCATGTCATGATAGTTAGTGAATCAAGATCTGACCAAACCATTTAATCTTGGAAGATCAACAGTTAAGTAGAAAATAAAAATGAACTCATAAGTTTAATCTAAGCCATTGGAAGTTATAAGGTTAGAAATCGTTTAGTTTGCTTATCAAAATAAAATAAAGGGTTAGCAAGCTCAAATGCACCCAATAAAGGAAATGAAAATGTTAAGGTAAATAAAGGGTAGGTAGAATACCTTCACAGGTTATGGAAAGCATCATTTTGGTTTATCTCATGTCACTATGGCCTTTCTAAACATTTCCCCTTATCCCAACTCCTTTCCCATGAAAAAACACATTCTCCTTGCTAATATCCTATTTGCACTCTTGGAAGTCATTTCCCTTTGTAAAAAATCCCTTTCCCTTTTTCTAATATCCCTTTCCCCTTATTCTAACTATTTCCCCTTCCTATAAACCTCTTTTCCCTTCCTAAAACCCCTTTCCCTAGCTAAAAACCCATTTCCATCACTAAAACTCCTTTACCTTTACTAACTTCCCTTTTCCATTAAAAACATGTAAAACCCACTTTTACATAGTTTTTAAATACTTAAAATTTATTGGGCCCCACTTCAAAATCCATTCCCCGATATCATTTTAAACCCCCTCCTTAATATATTTCTAACATCCCGGTATCATATTTCCTGACTTCCTATATATTTAGCATAGATTTTATATATTTTCCCAACCCCCCTTATTCTAGTTAAATTCCTTCTTTATATATTTACCAACCCCCTTAGCATATTAACCCTCCCGTATATATTAAATCCTGACCCACTTTTTATTAGTTATCCCTTCGCTTAACCTTTCCCCGACTCCACTTTCCTTTAAGCCTCCGCTTAAAACCTTTCCTCGGCCCCACTTTATATTTAAACCTCTACATATTTAGTTCCTAGCCCCACCTCTTTGAAATCCCATCACTTCTACCATCTGCCTAATTACAGATAATCCCATCTAACATTTGATACTCCATTTCACACCCCTGATAGTCCAATGTTTAACGCTGAGGGGGGGGGTCAGAAATGGGTGGTTTTATCCACCGTCCCCCTATCATGCGGCGCCACTAGAGCTTATCGCACCCCCATCCTAAAAACTTCCAAACCACCCTTTATGCGCATGATAAAACCACAAACCACTCCTGCATTGTGCAATAAACCACCATTCCAAATGCGTTGTGCAAAAAACCATCTAACCATATATGTGCCATATAAAAATACACAGAGTCTTGAAAAGAAACTCTGCTTTTTATTCCTTTCACTTACCTCTACGAATTTGCAAAAGAACAATTAAAAGCCATTGCCAAACAGATTAAGCCTCATTTCAATTCGGACTCTTTCCACAGACCTCTCTGTTCCTTTAAGCCATATCACCTCCCGACAAAACTTTGTTTTCATTAACGATTGTTTTATTTTGCAAGTTATTAGCAAGACCAGGAGATTGGAAAAACAATTTTGATACTAGTTCCAAAAATTGTTTACTCCAGACTCTCGGGATATAAATTCAAAGGCTTCACTCAGCCGAAGTTTTATTTATAGAAAGAAAACCAAGTTAAACCAGTAACAGAGCAGGAAAAGACAATTTACACAGAGACAGTAATGGTTAACAGATATAAAAACATCTACATCATCAAAAACGAAGTTTATTCAAAGTAACTCTCCAGGACATATTTTACATGAAGTTACATATGTCTTTTTAGTAAAACCCATTTTGACTAAAAACACAAGAATACAAGAAATTCAGTGAGATTTACAAAAGATGAAAGATAGAGGAGGAAGAAAGCATGAAAGACAAACTAACATGAAAGAAACAAACATATAACATCAATCAAATAAAACAGGGACAGCTTTCAGTTAGTTAGAAAGGTGTCACTACCTTTTTGCATCCAAATATTTTATTTCCTAGAATAAATCCTAATCAGTTGATAGGATATTTTGTAATAAGGTGTATAAATACTTCATCAATTCGAAGTATTGAGTGTGGGTTCCTAAACATTTATATAGTTGAATTGATCTACTACTAGAGGGTTTATTGTAATTTTTCCAAGTTGATAAACAGGACAATAATAAAGGCATTTGTTTGCAGGATTCATGTGTTGAGCTACTTCAGTGAAGTATATTTCAATTGTTCATGTTATTTTCTTAAGTATTACATAAACTTTCATGTTTTTTCTAAATCTGAATGGTATAACTGGAATTTTATTGCAGAATTTGTTTAAGTACACTTTGTTTTGAACTATTATCCATTTTTATGTTTTATTCTAATATTTGGTTTAGAGAATCCTTGACTGCTCTCTGATCCTGATTGACCTCCGTCACCTTCCTTCATTATCCAGTTTAAGGAATCCTTAATTGCTCCTTTATCCCATTTGAAAACGACTTCAGCACTTAGCCTTTAAGATCTGATTTTTCTCAGCTACCTTGCCCTGTAACACTTCCTTTATAACTTGATTCTGTTATGTTTTCTTGATATATTGACTCCATAGCCCAATGGAAAATAGACAAACACCTATCCATCTAAATCAGTAATTCCACCAACAAATCAAAATCAAACCAAATCAAGTATACATAACTAGCCTATATTCAATTAAAACAACAAAGTTAAATCATTAAGAGAGAGCCCTCTTCGAGCATTAGGAAGGCTAGATCCTAATCTCCAAAAGTGGTTGATAGTTACCTCAGTGATTTATTTCTTTAGCCTTGAGAAATTACAGAGTGATTTTTGGGGCCTTTTTTTTTAAAATGAAACGGTTTTGAGTTGCGGATAACAGGTGGCAGAGCACAACCACGGTAGATAGGGAGTTGTCACGGTTGCGGAGATCTAGAGAGCAGGCAGCGCGGCAGTTGCAGAAACTAACACAGATGGCAGGAAGGAGCGACAAGAACAAGCAGTGGAACTCCCAGTGATCAGGGAGATGTGGAAAATAGCAGAGCAGAAAAGGAGGGAAAACTGATAGTCACATTGGCAAAGGAACAAATAGGAAATCGACCAGCGTAGACAGGAGGTTGGTGTAGTAGAGAGCTGAGGAAGAGAGTCGTTGGAGAGCTCTGTTCATTCTGTTCTATTCTATTGCGTTCGATTCTATTCTACTCTATTCTGAAATGTTGTAATCATTCCTGCTGTGATCACTCTGAGGAGTAATGTAACTGTCCGTTATTGTTAATGAAATATACTTCTACCTGGGTTTGATGTCCTGAATTTTGTTATAAGAATTTGGTTATTTTGAATGTATTGGCCGCTTTTAAATTTTGATTTTTCATCTTGAATATGTTCATCAGTAGTATCTTGTGCAAAGTAGCTAAACCTGTTTGGAGTACCTAATTCTGTTTGTTTTGCTCTATAGTTGTGATCAGTCGATATTTGATATGTTCCTAACCTTACTAAGGTCACGGCACGCCTCGGGTGAGACTCTCTGCTCTTCGGAGCAGAGTGAAAATGTCGACATTGTGCTAGACTACTACGGAAACCTTGTTAGCCTATATCCTGAACCTGGGTCTTACTCAGAGACCTTCTTTCTCACTAACAAATGGTTCTGTTGCCGGGACCCAAAATTTCATTTAGGAGCTAGATCATGGTATCACGGATCTTCGAAAGGGAAATAAAAATATGGTGGGATAACCAATTAGATCAGTTCATAGCGTAGCAAGCCGAGTTGAGACACCAAAGGGAGAAAAATGTTAAGGATTGGGTTTTATTCTTTGAATATGCGAGTGATCTCTACGAAATTTTCTAGGGAAAGTTTCCAGAGGAACTCTATAATTGGTTGTGGAGACTACAAGTCAAGACAGTCCAAGGAAGCTCACGGAAGATCGGTCACAAGTGGTTGCATGTGGATCTGGTAGCCCTCCATCGGTTAGATACTGATTTGAACCGAGCTTTATATATTTGGGTGCAATCTACCTTGGAAGGATACATAGTGGAATTTGTAGTTGATTGTTACCAGTCCTTTTCAAAAGTAGAAGACGTGTTCAGATCTGGATTACGTGGAGAGCTGCTGAAGGAGATTCACTTGTAGTTCAAATCTTTAATGGTAGATGAGGGATTGATGGAATTTCAAAAATCTGAGATGGAGACTTAAACCTCCAGTACTGGGGGAAGGAGCTAAGGGAGAGATGCTACAAGTAAGCTGGAAGGGGGAATAGGGATATGGATGCCAAGACCTCGAGTAGGTTGAGAGAGCGACGAGCACATCGAAGGGCGTAGATAGCTGAGAAGTGGCGGGAAGAGTGATGGAGGAGTTGGAGAAGCAAGAAAGTAGTCAACAAAACAAGGAGAAAGGGATGCAGATGAAAAATGATATGGAAGGTCAGACGGAATCCCAAGGAATAGGAAGGACCTTGAAGGAAGTCAGGCAAGTTTATAGGAGCCCAACACAAAGAGAAAAGGGAGAAAAGTCCAACATGGAGGATGCGCACCACGAGGAGATGTCCGATGTGGAGTTGCATGTTGTGATGGAGCAACTATTTCAAGAGGGGCCGAAACCCATAACTCAAGGTAACTCTATTCCCCAAAGTTTAAGTAGCTCGAGTCCTGACCTTCCCTTGGTACTCTATAAGCCACTAGGTGAAAATTTTGTTAAGTTATGAGAATTGAGTAAGTTGAATAGCGTTCAATCTATAGCAGTAATACATCCTGGCAATAGTCCTAGTAATAAAATTTCACAGCTAGGAAATATGGGTTTCATTCTAGTATCACCCGCACAAAGAAGCATGGCGGGATCATTTACCCGATACCTAGAGTTCTTTGGGAGGGGCAATGACGATGTGGAGCAGCACTAGTATATCTGTGAAGCCATATGTAGGGCTCGGCAGACACCATAGGTGGTTAAGTTGATCGATTTCCAAACTACTCTCAGGGAGAGAGCTCTACGCTTGTTTATTAAATGGTCTGAAGCTCATCTGAACCCAGCGATAGATGATGTAAAGAGATAATTTGTTAAAGAATTCAAGTTACCTCAAATAGATCAGCAGGGTTTGTCAGAGATGTGGGAGATTAAACAGCGAGAAGGTGAAACTACATGGGATCTGATGAGAAGGTTCAAGGATACAGTTGGAAAATTGTGTTACCCAATCGATACGAATCATCAAATATATTGGTTTATCAAGGCCCTTCTTCCGTTGACAAGAACTCCACTAACGCAACAGAATATCGATACATTACAAGATGCATTGGAGCAAGCCATGAAGATAGAGGCCATGGCGGGGTATCTGGAGGAGTTCAAAGGAGGTACGGCAACTCAAGACCCTTCCATATTGGGGTTACAACATCAGATAGCTACTCTGATGGAAAATTTGAAGGACATTCAGCCAATGCGACCTACAAGACCCAATGTATGGTATATGAACTATCTGATGGAGGGACACGTGGTCACCGAATGTCCAAGGTTGCAGGGACAGAATGCGGGGACTTCAGCATCACGGACACAAGGGGCTCCACCAGTATGGGGATTTGCGCAGATAAACACTCAAGGGCTATATCCACCGCAACCCCATTACCCAGGGTTCCCCGCGCAACAGAATCAGGTCGCAACTGAATATTGCGAGATATGCAATAGTATTGGTCACCCACCCCACCTATGCCCAATTTTTAAAAAATACTCCAACGTTCCAAACAACATATACTGTGAGTTCTATGCTTCCACAACGCACAACACAGAGTAGTGTAGAGCTCTAGATGCACTGGCGGAACGATTGGACAGGCCATCATATAGAGTGAATGAGGCTCCCGGGGGATGAGGAGGAGGCATGAGAGGAGGTCGAGCTAGAGGAAGAGGACCTATAAGATGTTACAATTGTGACCAAGAGGGCCACATAGCTATGGAATGTCCACTTCCTAGAATACCATGGTGCTCTCAGTGTAGATTTAATACGCATGTAATAGAATACTACCCAAAGCTAAATAAAATATGGGAAGAAAGAGTCAGGCAAGGAGGATAAAATCTGGTAAATGCAGAGCCAAGAATAGAATAGGCTCAAGCTATGTAGAATGTATCCATAGTGACGTGAGGAGGAAAGAGAAAAGGGGAATATGCACATATTACAGACCCGATAAAGTTGATAAGGCCAGCATCTCAAAAGCAAGTGTTCAGGCTAGACAGACAAAAGTAATATTTTAAAGAAGCAGTGGAAACATTTGCCCAACTTGGGGGGAGAAAAGGCATTGAGTTACCACAATCGAGGGTAGACAAGGAGAAATAGCCTAATACAAGCACAATGATTGAAGAATGGTTCCGACTAATTTTAAAAATTGTAACCAATGCACCAATGTTGGAACAATTGAAGCAGAATCTGGAGATGGTGGTGCAGGAAACCACAGAACCAAAGGATTCAAATGACACAACACAGAAATACATACGGAGAGTCAAAATAAATAAGAGAAGAACAAGGAAGGAATTTCGTGTAAACACTCAAGTCACAGGATTCTAAATTAAGGACACAATGCTTGACCTAGGGTCAAATGTCAACATTTTTCCAAGGAAGACATGGGAACCATTGGGAAGAACGAAGCTAACATATTCATCAATCCAACTCCGCATGGCAAACCAACACTGCATTTTTCCCATAGGCAGGCTGGAGGAGGTCGAATTCGATGTTGCGGGGGTAAAGACATACACAGACTTCGAGGTGATAGACATTATGGGGGATAAGGATCCCTATCCATAATTGTTGGGGATAGACTGTGCTTTTGAAAAATATGCAGTAATCGATTTGGAAAAGGAACTAATGATCTTTGAAGATGGGGAAGTCAGGGTCACTCAGCCACTTGACCCATATCAAGGACCCCGATATACAGATATTGTCGACAACAGAGAGGATGCTCAGCTTCTTTATCATATTTATTAGATGACAGTAGGGAAAAGAGAAGATTATATTGACCCAACAGCAGGGGGGACTGTGAGTTGGAGGAGCATTCAGAGCTCAGACTTGGGCTCAGAAATAGCCTGGGATGATTGGTAGTAGGAGGGATATGAGACCAATATAAGAAGATGCACTAACATCAAAAGAATTAATTGGATCAGAACTGAGGTAAGATAATATCCTACTTTATCAAATATGAATGTCGTAAATACCTTTATTGCCAAGATAGAAGATAAATTACCAGTGGAACATAGGGTCCCACTCATGGATGTGGCTTTACAACCCATGTCAGCAAGGTGGTGGAGCAACCACCACAACTCTTTGTCGTGATGGGATGGGGTTGCAACAGTGTTGAGGGCCAGATTCAAGGAAGAGGAAGGACCACAATTCAGTGAAAAGTACCAAGGGGAATCTGACCCCAGAAAAATTTTACAATATTGTGAGGACCAATGGAAGAAAGCAGGGTACTCGGAATATCTGTGGGTACACAAGTTTGTACATTCACTAGATTCGATTCCACAGGCTTGGTACCTAATTGAAGAGAAGAAAAGAGGAATCGGTACTTGGCGATCAGTCGCAGATTAGTTTACGCAATGATTTTTCTTTGAAGGAGAAATAGAACCAGTCACATGGGCATTGCAGGCCATTAAAAGCGCATTGTTCTTTCCAGAGATTCAGGAGGATGAAGAACAACCACTCCCAAAATAGAGTGTCAGACAGTCGATAGCATGCAAGAAGATAAACAGTGAAATGGATGATTATGATCTAGAAGATATTATAAATCTATATTTCGAAGAAAAAGAAGAGGAGCGAGATATTCAAGAAGAACCTACAATAGAAGGAATTCATCTGCTACCATTGAAGACCAAGAAGTTGAACATCGAAACACCGGAAAAGCCCAAACTTGCGTCAATTGGTGACTACTAGGATGTAGAAAATACTAAGGAGATATTTAATTTGCTACATGAATATGAAGACTTGTTCCCATCCTCAGTAGCAAAGCTTAAAGGAATAAAAGGAGACATGGGGGAAATGCGTATAATTTTGAAGCCTGACACAAGACCAGTAAAGCACATACCATACCGTCTAAATCCAAGAGTGAAAGAAAAATTCAAGGCAGAGATTGATAAAATGCTAAAGGCAGGGTTGATATTCCCAATGGAAGAAGTAGAGTGGGTAAGTCATATAGCCATACAAAGTAAAAATGAAAATTCTGAAATTCGAGTCTATGTTGACTACAGGAGCGTAAATAATGCATGCATACATGACCCATTCCCCACTCCATTCAATGATGAGGTGCTCGACAATGTTGCGGGGAAAGAAGCTTATTCATTTATGGATGGATTTTCAAGATACCATAAAGTAAGGATAGTTGAAGAAGATAAGAAGAAGACAACTTTCACAACCGAATGGGGCTCATTTGCATATCATGTAATTCCCTTCGGGTTGAAAAACGAACCGGCGGTATTTTCACAGATTGTTATAGCAGCATTTCGGGAATATATCCATAAATTCCTGGAAGTTTATATGGATGAATGGATAGTTTAAAGCCTATTAAAGAATCATGCAACGTTATTAAGGATAATGTTTGACATATGCAGGCAACTCTAGATTTCATTAAACCTTAAGAAGTGCATCTTTCCAGTACCCTTTGGGACGCTGCTAGGACATGTTGTATGCAAACAAGGGGTTTGCGTCGATCCAGCAAAAGTGTAGTTATAATCAACATAGAGGCACCAGAAACCATGAAGTAGCTAAGGTCGCTGCTAGGCCACACTGACTACTACAGATGATTCATCCACAACTATGTGAAGATAACAACCCCATTGGAGAAGTTGTTGCAGAAATCAGTGCAATTCATTTCGACAAATGACTGTGCTACTGCCCTTAATACCCTGAAAGAAAATCTGGCGAGTGCGCCCATATTAGTTCATCCTAATTGGGACAAGCAATTTCACGTCAATATTGATGCTTCCAGCATTGCACTAGGAGCAGTTATGGCTCAACCAGGAGATACTTCAGTTGATCACCTAGTTTATTTTGCAAGCCGAAAGTTATCAACAGCTGAAAGGAACTACACCACAACATAACGAGAATATTTAGCAATGGTGTATTCCCTTCAAAAGTTTCGCCACTACCTATTAGGAGGTACATTTAAATTTTTCACAAACCATTCAGCTTTAAAGTACCTAGTTAACAAACTGGTCCTGGAAGGAAGGATCTGTAGATGGCTCTTACTGTGTCAGGAGTTCACCTTTGAGGTGATAGTGAAGCTAGGGAGACTGAATGTGGGTCCTGACCATTTTTCAAGGCTAGAAAATGGAGAAAATGGAGGGTCCCTGGATGATCAGCTGCCAGATGTTGATCTTTTTAGAGTAGAAGCCATCCCAGACTATTTAGACCAGGTAGCAACCTATCTGACAACAGGACAGTTCCCGACTGAATATACAGCGGCTCAAAAAAGAAATCTGGTAGTCATAGCAGTAGAGTATCAGCTAATAGCGGGACAACTATATAAGATGGGGTTAGACCAAGTTTTGCAGAGATGTGTCCTGGATCTGGAGAGGGAAGATATACTATGGGAGTGTCATTGTGGAGTTTCGAGAGGACATGTCGGTACAAAAACCACTGTGAGAAAGATATTGCAAGCAAGCTTATGGTGACCCACAGTACACATGGATAGTAAGGCATTTGTAAAGAAATGAGATGTTTTCCAGAGGATGGGACTTCCATCGCACAAAGACGAGCTATCACTTCACCCTATAAAATCATTGCAGCCATTTGAGAAGTGGGTCGTTGATTTTATAGGACTGATAGCACCAGTCGCAAGACACTCATAGGCCAGGGACATCATTACCGCAACAGACTATCTTACCAGGTGGGAAAAAGCAGTACCAGTGAAGGATTACATGGCAGAAACAGCAACCAGGCTCATATTTGAAAATATCATCAGCATATTTGGTTGCCCCAGAAGTCTAACCAGTGATCAAGGTACACATTTTATCAATGCAACGATCAAATCTCTACTAGAAACTTTCATGGTACAACATCATAAGAGAAGTCCGTATGATCCTCAATAAAATGGTACAGTAGAATCATTTAATAAGATTCTTGAAAAGGGGCTAAATAATATTAGCAACATTGATCGAGATGACTGGGATGAGCACGTACCAGCAACATTGTGGGCATACAGGACAACTGTCAAAAGAATAAACAACCAGACTCTGTTCCAGTTGGTGTACAAGAGGGAAGCAGTGGTACCGGCCGAATTTGTCATACCAGGCCTGCTAATCACGTTGAAACTACAGTTAACAGAGGAAGACTCACTAAAAGAGCGATTACAAGAGCTACAATAACTTGAAGAGGACAGGTTTCTAGTGGAGTTTCATCAGACTATCCAAAGAGACAGACAGAAAGCTTAGCATGACCACCATATTAAGCATAAAACGTTTACAGTCGAAGAAAAATTTTTATTGTACGACAGCAAGTTCCAAAAGTTCCTAGGTAAACTCAGAATGCATTGGTTGGGACTGTACCATGTGATTGAAATCTGAGATTCACGAGCATTTCGGTTAACACAACTGAACGGCTAAGTATTACCAGGATGGGTGAATGGTGCATGCCTGAAGCCTTATCACGAATAAGTTCCATAATTTCATTTTCCAATAACTCTCGCAACCGAGAGGAGTCAGCAGGGTAGAATAGAATAGGTAGAGTCAATAACTCTCTCGCACCCGAGAAGAGAATAGATAGGAATCCCAATAAAGCAAAAAATGCATTAACAGAAAAAACTCACAGTTGCGATGCGGAGACCGCATCGCAACCGATTATGGTCAGGGGGAGGGTAGTTTCCAACGTGTCATCCATGTTAGAGAGCCAAACGTGTCGAACGTCATTCCATCATCATGACCCATCATTCCCATGTCAGTCCATAGGATTACCTAGATTTGAGAAATAATTGCCATAATTAGTATCATCCATACCGTAAAAAATTTTCCATATTAGGCCATAATCATTACTCATCACGTCTGCCCAAATCCCAAATTCACGGTCAGCCATGTCAGAACCCACCTCATCGCGGTAACTAATCGCGTGATTATAGTCGCGGGTGAGGCAGGAAAAATTAATTAGTTATGGGGTCTTATCAACCTCCTTCGTGCCGGTTACTTACATAACCTGCATGAAAGAAGAAAGCACGAGAATGACGGAGAATTCTGAGTTAAAACAAGAAACAGCAGCAGCAAGAGAAATCTTATCAGAAGAAGTCCAAAGAGAGCATCCAGTAGCAGGAATTTACAAAGAAAGAGCAGGGGTAGCATTGTAAGTGTACCAAAGAATAGCAAAAATTACCAAGGTAGCACCAGCAGTCGTCAAGCCCTAGCTCGACGAGAGAATTTAGATAAAGGAGTCGCTGGTGGGAAAATATGACAATGCGTCGCTGGTCCACACAAACTTCATAGTTTCTTACCAGTTTCCAGCGATGAAGAGGCAGGTTTATATAGAAAATTATGCTACTGAAGGAGGAGAAGAAGCAGCAAGGTTACTTCCAGAGTTTAGAGGCATCCAGCAGTCCATAATTCTAAACCTGAGGAACCTCCCTGTGTTTGAAACCACAGGAGCCAAGATGTAGTGTACAAAATTCCTACTAATCAGACTCTAGAACGGGTCACTATGGCTAGGGAGGGAGATACAAATGCATCCAAAATATATTCACAGGCTGACGAGGTTGTCAGCAGAACGGAGGGATGTCTCCACATCATTCCAGACAGTCTCCAAAAGAGAAAAGAAGTCAGGATATTGCGACTATTACAAGAAATACGACACCAAAAGAGGAGGGAAGGGGGCGAATATAGACCTCATAAACAGCCCAGCAACTAATTTTTCCTACTACCTGATTGAAGGCAAGACCATGAGACACTATACAAAGGGAGAATGCACCCTGGACACCATTCCAGTTGAAAAACACTGCCTCCAGGGAACCCAACTGAATTGGTGTACATTTCTATTGAATGAATTGTTCGAAGCCTACGAGGATAACTACAAAAGAGCCATTGGGTTCATCTATGGCTACCTGATCATGGCATTCGCAATGTGGAAATGGAATTTCCCGAGATTCAAGCAGCCTGTGGAAATCACAAGTGGTCAGCCATTAGCGATGAATTTTATGCCCTGGAAGATCTCGGGAGACCCAAGCATAAAGGATGTGAATGAAGAGGCATTCACATTCTAGTACAAGAAGATGGTGGACATAGTGGCAAGGCAACAAAGGGTCTCGAGGATTTTACTGGACAGTTATTCATCTCAAATATGGTTCGGGGTCACTCACAAAAAAACCTACATAAGGCCTACCTGTGCAGACGAAACAACATTTAAAATGAGACCGTTGAAGTTTCAAGTGGATGAAAATACATTCCACACTAAATTTTTCTCCTAGCGGGGGGTGGGAATGGAAATCAAAAGTAGATTCCATCACTACTCGTTCGAGGGTATGCAGCCAAAACCATTACCAGGGGAGACACCGGATGAGACACTGAACAGAGTGTCACAGCTACAGCTAACACCAGTACTGGAGGAGCTCGACACGAGAGTAAAAGGCTTCAATTGGGTAATGCAAACTCTAACCAGTGCTCCTCCCCTATTTCCTACTTTTTCAGAGTTTTAGGCCTCAAATTCTGCATCACCCTCCATAGTTACACCCATACTCACTACCCTGCCACCCACAATGTTTAATTCACCCCCAACAGTCACTGTATTCCCAATCAAAAGGAGTAAGGCACCTAAACCACCTGTAGCTGCTCCTAAGGCCAAGAAAGCCAAATTCATGGTGCCTAGGCAAGTGGTTGATCTCACTGAGGAAGTTCAAACGCAGCCTATGGATATAGGGGCAC
Organism: Pinus albicaulis; assembly: GCA_034641835.2. Lineage (NCBI taxonomy): Eukaryota > Viridiplantae > Streptophyta > Pinopsida > Pinales > Pinaceae > Pinus > Pinus albicaulis. The sequence goes on along the minus strand of CM076575.1, from coordinate 561,079,652 downwards.
CAATTCAAGAAGAGCCATAGGTGGCCCCCTAACTAACCTCTGAGCTACCTATGTTTAATCCATTCTCATTTTTAAATGTTCAAACTTCATCTCCACCTCGCACTCACCATTCATCGCCTCACACGGCATTCACTTCCAAAGACCATTGCACCCGAACTCCATCCACAACAACAACCATTTCAAACCCAGTCAAGATAAAAAGTAAAACAAATGGAGACAATGAGGCAGAGGTTAACTCGAGTACAGCATTGGTACCAAAGGTTAACCAATCCCTGGTTGGACAGAGCACTTTCCAAGACATTTTAATTCACGGGGGATCTTTTATTGCAGATACAGTGCCCTTGCCCAAGGATCTGAGCCATTTTTAGCAAGAAAATTTGATACTTCAACAGGTTCAGCCAACCACAAGCATGAATACCCCAGGGAATCAACTACCGCAACAGAAATAATCGACGTCACCATAGGAACACTCAGCTAGGTTGATAGCTAGTAGTCAACCACTCAGAGATGTCGAACCAAGATATGTCTAGGGCTGAGAGTATGCAGACTTGGGGCACATAACAACTGTACAATTTCATCCAGCGTGCAGCACAGCAGGCCGAAGGACTCCACAACGACCTCCAATAGAGGTTTGAACAACAACAACTGCAGATAAGTGCGCTTACTGAAGAGCGCGACCAACTAAAGGGAGAAAAGGAAAATCTGCAGGAGCAATTGGAGAAGGTGACGGATGTATTTAGAGATCTCTGGCCAACTGTGATAACTCAGGATAACCAAACACCAGGGAAAATAATGGTTCGCACTATAGTTGAAAGGTTTATCCACGTGAAGACGGCTTATGCCAATCTCAGCAAGGAGAATCAGGAGCTAAGGGAAATGCTCAAGACTAGACCGACATTGCCAGATCCTATTGTCATATATGCAGAGAGGGTCACGGAGAAGCAGAAACAAGCAACTGGGATGCAGGAAAACCTGGGCACCACGGTGAAAGAAGTTTACAACCTTCTGAAACATTTTCACGAGTGTTCAACCTCGCTGACTATGAAGGCTCAACCAATCTCGGCACAACTGCAGCAGATCTCACAGGAAATAATGTATGCCACATACCCCATTGGAATTAACAGCTGTACAATCATGCGGAGGAACAAGTAACTAAAATACAGAATATTAAAGAGCATTCGGCTGCCATCAAGTAGGTCCTCCGAGAACTGAGACAACTGGTAAAACATACTATATAAAAAATACAGCAAATGGTTGTTGAGGCCGAAATCAAAATTAAGGAAGCATTCAGCAAGCTTCCAGCCATTGCAAGAGAAAAGGTAGCTGAACAAATAGCCATAGAAACATACCAACTCATGAAAGGATGGCAACAGGGCATTGCCAACTTCGCCGAACTCAAATCATCAGCGTTGGAAAAGGTCCCCTAGTTGGGGCCCTTGTTTGGACAAGGAGAGGAAACAGAGAAGTTAGGGCCAGTCATAGATGCAAGCGGACCAATGGAAACCGAGGCAGTAGAAAACGATTGACTCGAGACGAGTCAATAGCATGTGTTCGGGGCCTGTTGGGGCCCTTTTTTTGAAAATGAAACGGTTTTGAGTCACGGATAACAAGTGGCGGAGCACAACCACTGTAGACAGGGAATTGTCACGGTTGCAAAGAGTTGGATAGCAGGTGGCATGGCAGTTGCGGAAACTAGCACAGATGGCAGGAAGGAGCGACAAGAACAAGCAGCGGAACTCCCACTGATCAGGGAGATGCAGCAAACAACAGAGCAGAAAAGAAGGGAAAACTAATAGTCACATTGGCAAAGGAACAAATAGGCAATCGGTCAGTGTAGATAGGAGATTGGTGTAGTAGAGAGCTGAGGAAGAGAGTCGTAGAAGAGCTATGTTCATTATGTTATGTTATGTTCCGCTCGGTTCTATTCTATTATGTTCTGTAATGTTTTAATCATTCCTGTTGTGATCACTCTGAGGAGTAATGTAACTTTCCATTATTTTTAAAGAAATATACTTCTAACTGGGTTTGATGTCCTGAATTCTATGATAAGCATTTGGTTATGATGAATAAATTGGCCGCTTTTAAATTTTGATTTTTCATCTTGAATATGTTCTTGAGTAGTATCTTGTGCAAAGTAGCTAAACCTGTTTGGAGTACCTAGTTCTGTCTGTTTTTCTCTATAGTTGTGATCAATCGATATCTGATATGTTCCTAACCTTACTAAGGTCATGGCATGCCTCAAGTGAGACTCTCTTCTCTTTGGAGTAGAGTGAAAATGACGGCGTTGCACTAGACTATTGCGGAAACCTTGTTGGCCTATATCCTGAACCTGGGTCTTACTCAGAGACCTTATTTCTCACCAATAGTGATAACATAGTGGCGACCATACTGGGGAAGAACATCTTCTTCAGAAAGATTATATAAGGATCAGATCTGATCTATGATGTGGACAGTGATCAAACACACAAAGGCTAAAATCATCCACCTGGTGACTCCAAATCAATTTCAAAATCAAATACAAGACTCCACTAGAGGAATGAACCCGAAAGAGCAACATGGGAAGATCAAGTTTCTAACTTAGATCATAATCCAAGACATCATGTTCTTTCTCATCAAGAAGGTTTTTCAATGTATATTGTATTTTATAAAATATCTTAGACTAGCATTTAATTACTTTCATTTAAAGATTGTAAATGTAAATTCGCCTTATCCCTTTGATCAGCTTTCTTCTGAAACTTATGATGATCATCTTCCGATTGATAAGCCTCAAGTAATCAAGACTAATCTTACAATTCCTGTACATATTCCTATACCTTGTAAAGTTCTGGATAGATATAAGCCACTCATATTACCTCCTATACTCCATGATTTCCCTGATAACTACTACAAATATCTCCCCAAGTTTGATGGAGAAAAATGGTAACATCACTGCTAAAAAACATATTCAAGGTTTCAAGAATTATCTAGACCTATTTGAGATTGATGGAGATGATTTAGTATCAGTATTTTTTCTCTTTCTTTGCAAAGTAAAGTAAAGAGTTGGTTCAAGAACCTGTCTATTGCAAGCATCTCAAATTTCCAACAGTTTGTCAAAATTTTCCTTGATAGATGAATAATCAAAGTCAACCTTTTTATGATCATAGAAGAATATAATCAGTTGAAAAGGCAACCAAACGAGACAATACAATGATTTTCTGCCATATTTAATCAATTTTATTATTCAATGCCAGCAAATATAAGACCTCCTCCTGACTCAGCTCTCTTGCATTATCCAAATGCCTTTGATCTGGAAATAGAGTTTCAGCTAAGTTTGAACAGATGTAGAACATTGCAGTAGATGTAGAATTTAATCTGCTAATTAGAAGAGAAAATTTGAAAGTAGAAGAAAATAAGAACAACATTGCAGAGCACCTGACATCTTCAAAGGTAAAACTCGACATTTTGGTAAGTAAAATAGAGGAAAGGATACAAAAAATCACCATGAAAAGATGGATTTTTTGTTCAAAATCACCATGACCCACTTATTTCAGAAAAACAAGAGGTTGATGGCCATAAACACTTTCCTGCTAATCCCAACTACCATAGATCAGAAAATGGATTTATAGATCAATATGTGGAGGAGAAATCTACTGATCTAATGTGTATGTTTGATGATATTCCTTCTTTTAAATATTTTCCTAAGTATGATCAGTATGATGATAATTATGTTCTCCAAATTCAAGCTAACTTTACAGAGCAATCAGTGGCTAGTTTGTGGAATGACGAAATTTAGTTTCAACAGCTCAAATACAGTGATCATCCAATGCATATCAGTTATGGGAGTGAAAAAGAAAGTGCAAAGAAGGACCTTTGCCTCTTTGTTTTGCTTCATTTCAGTTCGTCAGAGACAACTTTAATGCAATAAAAAATCAATAGCCTTTAGGTATTGTTATTGACAACAAAGAAGACAATAAAACTCTTTATCAATATTCTTCAGTTTCACAATTACAATTATCAAATTCCATTGAAATACCTAATCAAATGACACAGGAAAGTTCTATACCACTATGTTTTGAATAATTTCAGATTTTAAAGGAAATTTTTTATAATATCTCTAAAGCAAAGGATGAGGAGCCTGTATAAATCTATGAATTACCATTGAAACCCATATGTAATATGTTGCAGTAATCCTTCCAAGTTTTTCATGATCCAATAGCTGATGTGTTGAAAGATTAATGCAATCAAAATATTTCTCCATTAACTAACTATGAGCTTAAGAATCAAGATGATAAAAGTCTCATCAGACATACATTTCCATCAATATAAATATCATCACAAAGCTTATCTGAAAATATGTGATTACCTCAGGACAATCATAGGTTAATTTTGGAGGGAAATAAAGGTAAAAATAACAATTTAGTTTCATGGCATGGAAGCCATCCAGAACAGATGTATAATTGCTTGGATCAGTTGAACATTAGTACATATGCCTTGGAAGATCCTTTTGAATATTTTTTAGATTCAACAAAGGAAATTAAATATTTCCTTATCAAATTCATATTTGTTGACAAGTTTCTATGGGGTTGTATAACTTTAGTTTTGACCACAAATAATAAAATGCAGCAAAATCCATCAATGTATATAATGCTTGAATGGTTGCATTGGTTGTTTCATTTTACCTAATCTGCAGTTGTACAGCCGATTGGAGTAAGTAGGTAGAATTTCAGTTTGATTGGATTTTGTTTTCAACAACAAGTTTATTTCAGGTCAGATTTCAATTCATCATGTGTCAAATTTTAGTTTACATAAAAGGTTGTTATTTCAGTTTGATATTTTCAGTAACATATATTATATAACAAAGCATGTGCAGGCTTGGGATAGGCCCAATGGATCAGGACACTAGTCGACGGTGTTCTTGACATCTCACAAGCATATTTCATCCCCAAGTGGAGCCACTGTTAGGGTCCTATAATAATAGGGATCATAATTTTGAATTGGCTATTTTTAATCTTGTAATATTGTACATACCTTTGCTTTCAGCAAATGTTTTCCCATATTAAAAAATGAAAAGAGGGTATGTCCTAAAAGAAAAATAAAAGGACAAAAATAAAGAAGATTAAAAAAAAGGATATAAAGTATGAACCCCACAAAAAGAAACAAAATTAGATCCTAAAAGTGTTGCACATTCAAATTCCACTACTCTTAGTTTACTTTATGCAAATAAAAATTGTGTGCAACTTTTCCAAAATGCCACAATTCATGATGATCATACAGTTTAATCTTGATTCATTCATGCTTTTAAATTTCATGACATTATAGTTAGTGAATAAATATCTGACCAAAGAATTTAATCTTGGCAGATCAGTAGTTAGGTAGATAATAAAAATGAACTCATAAGTTTAATCTGAGCCATTGGAAGTTATAAGGTTAGAAATAGACTAGTTTTCTTATCAAAAGAAAATAAAGGGTCAGCAAGCTCAAATGCACCCAATAAAGGAAATGAAAATGTTAGGGTAAATAAAGGGTAGGTAGAATACTTTCACACGTTATTGAAAGCATAATTTTGGTTTATCTCATGTCACTAAGGCCTTTCTAAACATTTCCCTTTATCCCAACTCTTTTCCCATGCAAAAACACATTCTCCTTGCTAATATCCTATTTGCACTCTTGGAAGTCATTTCCCTTTGTAAAAAATCCCTTTCCCTTTTTCTAATATCCCTTTCCCCTTATTCTAACTATTTCCCCTTCCTAAAAACCTCTTTTCCCTTCCTAAAACCCCTTTCCCTAACTAAAAACCCATTTCCATCACTAAAACTCCTTTACCTTTACTAACTTCCCTTTTCCATTAAAAACATGTAAAACCCACTTTTACATAGTTTTTAAATACTTAAAATTTATTGGGCCCCACTTCAAAAGCCCTTCCCTGATATCATTTTAAACCCCCTCCTAAATATATTTCTAACATACCACTATCATATTTCCCGACTTCCCTTATCTTTAGCATATAGCTTATATGTTTTCCCAACCCCCCTTATTCCATTTAACTTCCTGATTTATATATTTACCAACCCCCTTAGCATATTAACCCTCCCCAATATATTAAATCCTAACCCACTTTATATTAGTTATCCCTTCGCTTAACCTTTTCCCCAACTCCACTTTCCTTTAAGCCTCCGCTTAAAACCTTTCCCTGGCCCCACTTTATATTTAAACCTCTGCATATTTAGTTCCCAGCCCCACCTCTTCGAAATCCCGTCACTTCTATCATCCGTCCGATTACAGATAAGCCCATATAACGATTGATACTCCAATTTGCACCCCGATAGTATAATGTTTAATGACAGGGGAGGGTGTGAAATGGGTGGTTTTATCCACCGCCCCCCTACCACGCGGCACCACCAAAGCTTATCACACCCCCATCCTAAAAACCGCCAAACCACACTTTATGCGTGCGATAAAACCACAAATCACTCCTGCATTGTGCATAAACCACAAATATTTTTTCCACTATGATAAAATACCATTCCACCTGCGTTGTCCGACAAACCATCTAACCATATCTGCACCATATAAAAATATACAAAGTCTTCAAAAGAATCTTCGTTTTTCTGTCCATTCACTTACCTCTGCGAATTTTCAAAAGAACAATTAAAATCCATTTCCAACCATATTAAGCCTCATTTCAATTCAAACCCTTTCCACAGACGTCCATGTTCCTTCAAGCCATATCGCCTCCTTGCAAAATTGTGTTTTCATTAACGATTGTTTTATTTTGTAGGTAATTAGCAAGACCAGGAGATTGGAAAAACAGTTTTGATACTAGTTCCAAAAACTGTTTACTCCAGACTCTCGGGATATGAATTCAAAGGCTTGAATCAACATAAGTTTTATGTACAGAAAGAAAACCAAGTTAAACCAATAACAGAGTAGGAAAAGACAATTTACACATAGACATTAATGGTTAACAGAGATAAAAACATCTACATCATCAACTACGAAGTTTATTCAAACTAACTCTCTAGGACATATTTTACATGAAGTTACATATATATTTTTAGTAAAATCCATTTTGACTAAAAACACAAGAATACAAGAAAGTCAGTGATATTTACAACAGATGAAAGATAGAGGAAGAAGAAAGTGTGAAAGACAAACTAGCATGAAAGAAACAAACAGATAACATCAATCAAATAAAACAGGGACAACTTTCAGTTAGTTAGAAAGGTGTCACTACCTTTTTACATCCAGATATTTTATTTCCTAGAATAAATCCTAATCAGTTGATAGGATATTTTGTAATAATTTATATAAATACTTCATCAATTCGAAGTATTGAGTGTGGATTCTTGAACATTTCTATATTTGAATTGATCTACTACCATAGGTTTTATTGTAACTTTTCCAAGTTGATAGACGGGACAATAATAAAGGCATTTGTTTGCAGGATTCATGTGTTGAGCTACTTCAGTGAAGTATATTTCAATTGTTCATGTTATTTTCTTAAGTATTCCATAAACTTGCATGTTTTTTCTAAATCTGAATGGTATGACTGGAATTTTATTTCAGAATTTGTTTAAGTACACTTTGTTTTGAACTATTATCCATTTTTTATGTTTTCTTCTGATATCTGGTTTAGACAATATTTGACTGCTCTCTGATCCTGATTGGCCTCTGTCACCTTCCTTCATTATCCGGTTTAGGGAATCCTTAATTGCTTCTTGATCCCGATTGAAAATCACTTCACTACTCAGATTTTAAGATCTAATTTTGCTCAGCTACCTTGCCCTGTAACACTTCCTTTAGAACTTGATTCTATTTTGTTTTCTTGATATATTGACTCCATAGCCCAATGGAAAATAGACAGACACCTATCCATCTAAATCAGTAATTCCACCAACAAATCAAAATCAAACCAAATCAAGTATACATAACTAGACTAAAATCAATTAAAACAACAAAGTTAAATCATTAAGAGAGAGCCCTCTCTAGGCATAAGGAAGGTTAGATCCTAATCTCCAAAATTGGTCGATAGTTACCTCGGTGATTTCTTTATTTAACCTTGAGAAATTACAGAGTCATAACATAATGCACTGGTGCTCCTTTTTGACATAGAGCATCGTACAGTGTTTTATAATGTTTGGTTGGTGCGTTTATAAGACCACCACACAATGACGTTGGTGTATACACCCATGAATAGCGCACCGATTTCTTGATATTTTTTTTTTTACCTGAAAATTTGACAATTTATTTATAAAATTTATTAATGAATGATATGGTACAAGTTTCATATTGATAAATAAATGGCTGACAAGAGATCAAGTAAAAAAATACTGATAACACATCAAGAAAAGAAAAAAATGCAAGTTCTTTGTAAATTCTTTACAAAAAATATTATTTTTGAACTATATGTAAGTTTAACTAATATTTATTATTTACTGTGTATCATGAAGAGCCAAAAAATGATGAATCTCAATAATATTATTTCTAATCTATGACCAGAAGAGCGTAAAATCTTGATGGAAAAATTGTAAAAGGATGAATCAGGTGAATGAAAAAATACTATCAATCCAATGTAAGTTTCTTTTTTTAATTTTCATTAATAATATACTTAAAATTATTAGATAACATGTGTCAAACAACCTATTAATTCACATATGTTTAATGTTCTACAGGGAGCAACAACTCAAAAAAGGAATGTTGTTCTAAGAAAAGAAAAAAAATAGAACATGCAAATGAAAATGAATTGCTCCTTAGCTCATCTTGAGTGGTACTGGAGGTTAACGAAAGGGGGAAAACTTTTTTCAAAGTTTGAGGGAGGAATGAATGTATAGACGTTCTTTGCACTTACAATACAAAAATCAATCCAATGATTCCAAGAACCAAATTTTATCTAAACTACAGGAAACGTTTCCAGAGAATTGGTCAATGAGACATGTCAGACTTTTAATAAAAAAAAAAAGAAGGAATGAAAAAGTAATATTCCTTTAAATTTTTTTCTAGAATTATTTATAAATATCACTTTTGTTATATTTACTTTTCATATATCAATATAAAAATTAAATATTTTATTTTTATGTTACATTTTTAGGAAGATTATGAAAATCTCAAAAGATGAATGAGTTGATATTAGGAATATGCCAGTAGGAATGTCCAAAAAGGTGTACAAGGAGATGGTCAAAGAAATGGACAAAATTGCATCGCAGGAGGAGCCATCTAAACAACAACTTGCTTCAAATGTAATATGTAACCATTGAATTTTTCGATCATTAGGTACAATAAATAAACAATTTAGCATTAAATATTAATTTTCAATTATTTTCTTACAGAAAAGAAAATAAAATGGAACCCATTGAGCACATAAAACAGGACAACAAGGAAGAAAAGGGTTGATATCTAAGTTTGTGAGTAATTGTTACTTCCTTATAACAACTTAACTAGATTTCATTTTTGTATGTTTTAAGTTGTTTTACAAAAATCATCATTGAATGTCTTCAAACAGGGGCTAACATACAAAGAAGAACCATCAGACGAATTGATTTACATTGGGTTAAATATGGGTTGTGAGTATATGTTGGCATATCATAAATTAATTGTGGATTTGTAAGCATTTATCGATCTTGTTTTACTTAGCTCCGTCTATAATTAATAGAACAAAAAAATCTTTTATATTAAATATATGATTTTTTATGGGGTATAAAACTTGCAAGAAACAAATGGAATTGTACCAACAGATGAAATATTGAAAGATGGCATACTACATGGTTTTCAAAGAATGTGTATAGTTTATGAGCCAATCATTGCTATGGTACATCATTTCTTTTTTATTCACATTGATGTATATTATTTAATATTGCAATTTTCATTATTCTCACCAATGTATATACACTCATTACATTTTATTTTTATGTTTGTAGATGGAAGGTGAAGAAGAAGAAAACAATCAACACCGTGAACAAAATATTCCTGAAAATAACCCAAGTCATGGATGTAGCTCTAGCAGTGACAACAGTTCAAGCGAAGAATGATGATCATTATGTTTGGATATCAAAGAAAGGCGTTGTATTTTTTGAAATATTTGTCTATGAAATCAGACATTTTGTTTAATGTAATGGAATGATAGTGTCCCAATTGAAAGACAAAGGGATATCAATAACTATCCCATTTTGTATGACAAAGACTGTCGTATATATATATATATATATATATATATATATATATATATATATATATATATATATATATAAAATAAAATATGTTTGAATTTATTCTATTACGTTCTCCATTGTCGCCGTGAAATGTAACACCACTGATTAAATTTATGGATGATTAAATATTATAATGAACAGATGTGAAATTTGATGAAATGATATAAAAAATTAATCCAAACATCACATTCAAATTCACTAATAAAAATTTAATTGATATGAATATTGTTATAAGATATGTGTCGCCTTTTGATGAATAATGAAAAAAAAAACACAATAATTATGATATGATATAGAAAATTAATCCAAGCATCACATTCAAATGCATTAATAAAAATTTAATTAATATGAATATTGTTATAAGATGTGTTGACTTTTGATGAATAATAAATTTTTAAAAATCACAATAATTGCATTGTCACAGGTCGATGTTTCTAAAAAATACGAAATGAACACTAGTGCGTGTCGTCATCGTAATAATCGGTGCGTTTGTATGATACAACGCACCTAAAGGTGTTTCACAACTGCAGCTTTCAGGACAATAGAACCTTCTGCAGCGTTTGTGCGATACTGCGCACCAGTGCATTTATGTGAGACTACACACTCATGCAATTGTACGACCTATGGGCACCACACAAATACCAATACGAATTAGAACAATCGGTGTGTTTTTCTGATACTGCGCACCGGTGTGCTTCAATAAGACTATGTACCGGTGCATTGATACGATATATGGGCACCACATAAATATCAATACGAATTAGAATGGCCCAGTGTGTTGTATCACCTACAGTGCGCCCGGTGCGGGTGTATACCTTTATGGCCCGGTGCATGCACCTTCGAATACCCTGCGGCGACCGTCTATATGACACACACTGGTTCATTCACACCTTAGTAGTGCACCGATGAAAAAACATCCGTAATAACCTCCGGCTGCCCAGGTTTTTTAGTTGTGTTGAAATTCCATTGAAAGCTCCGCGAAAACCTCCATTACCAGAAACGGATGTCGTAGCAAATGTTTTTTTGACAATTTTGGCCAATTTCATAATACTATAACCCTCCTTTATATCCTCCACAAGAAGGTCTTTTCCTTGTAGTGCGTGGTGGAGGCCAATCACAGGTTGTCATGGCCCAGTTAGGGACACCACGTGGCAGCTCGAGGGCCACCAAAATTATGGTAAGGGTCAAACCGCACCTCGTAGGGGTCGAACACAATACCTCAATGTCACAAGCCAAACACATTATTGTTCTTCCCCGTGCTATGTTCCTTAACCTATTATGGAGTCCATATATTTTTATTGACATATGTATTGCGTTGTGGGGGGAGGGGGTCGAGGTCTAGCCCCAGCACTGGTCACCGTTGGGGGGGGACCATGGGTGGGAGGCTAGCCCCCCACGCTAACTGTAACCTCAAACATATACGTCATTGTTGCCATGTGTCCATAGTTAACATTAAATGTTGATGATTAGGAGTAAAATTTATGGCGTTTTAATAAAATATATATATATATATATATTTAACTATATGTGTTATGGTTTTAAATTCGATTTTTAAGCCTTATTGGAAAAATTAAAGTGTCGACAATTTTGCCTGGTTTTTGGTGAAATTGGCACTCGGTTAGTGGAATTCTGGGTGGATTTGTAGGATGGTGCCGTATTTTTAGGAATTTGTGGAGCGATTACTGCCAAAAACTTGGGGAAGTCATAAATTACTTAGAATTTGACTAAATTCGATGCAGAAAACAGCTACACAAGAATTTTTGGAAATTATGGAGCCATTGGAACATGTTTAAGAGTTTTTTTTAGCATTTTAAACATGTGTAATCACACTTTTGAGCATAATAGAAGAGGGGAAAGCCAACAGAGGCTGAACCAAGGAGACGTAGCCTAGGCGGGGTGAACTCCTTCATCATTTGTTGTTGTGTTATTGTTTATGGTGATGTTCATGTTTGTTAGATGTTGTTGTTCAGTGTTTTGCTTATGTTAATTTTCTTAATAAATTCACATAAAAACTCATGAAAAACTTGCAATTTACCTCATAATTCTCAAGCACTTTCTTAATATTATGAATTGGATCTTAGCATAGAAAACACTAATATTCCCATCCATATCAATCTTCCTCCTTTATAAATTGTTGCAACGACTTGGAAAATTACACAAATACACAATCCATGACTCAAAATCACTCACAACTGCATAAAACCATTTTTTGACAGATTCCACCCAAACTAGCAAACATTACCTGAATCCAGTATATCATCAAGTCAAATATTGATTTAACAATTTAAATAACACTACTCTTTGTAAAAAAAATAGTATCAACTACAATACATAATACCAAGAAAAAGTGTTCTAAAAACTAATTTTTTGTTGTTGAAAATGTTCAAACGTAAACAAATTAGACATTGAACTTTGAATCATACCAAATGTCAACTAACAAAAAAAGTCAAATCTAGGTATCCAGAAGTATTCAAAAAACATTATAATTGTCTTTAAGTATTCAGACATTAAATGCTCTTAAATACCACAATTTCAAATAACAAAGGTTGTAATATTCTTTAATTCCTTCTAGTTCTCATTTGTCTTTTGTTGTTTTTCACTTGTTCTGAAGAAAAAAAAACACATAATTGCTACATAAAATCACTAATGTTATTTCATAATTCAATAATTAAAAAAAAAATAGCTTGCCACTTAGACATAAGTGACATGTAATTTAACTCCAAATAAATGGATAAAAATAAATTTCATTTAAAATTTATAAAAAATTGTTAAGTTTAGGATATTGTCTTCCCTACATAAAAGTGTTTAGCACTTTAAAACACAAAGCAAATTCAAACATGCCCAAATGTCTACAACATGTTAATTATTACGATCCTATATCTATAAAATAAAAAGTGCATGGAAAACTAAATACCTCTCAACTAATATAGTAATCACTTTATCAAATTCTAAAAATATATATTTCAAAGGCCCATTATGAATATTACAAAGGCGGTAAACTAGTGCATGATGTATTTACATAAAACACTTAAATGGAATAGTTTATATTAGTGATTTGTCTCCATGACTTTATATTTTTATTGCTCAAATCAATTACAACTCAAATCAATTACAAATTTTTTTCTCAATAATGTTTGTTCATTAAATATCAAACAATCCATTATGATGTAGAAAAAAACTAATGAAAATAATAAATATATATATATATATATATAAAAGTTGCTATAATATAATACAACAAAATGTATCTTTTAACTACAAGATTATTGTAATTTTCATGTTTTTTACATTTATTTATTTATTTATTTTCTTCTTTTAAATTCAATATAAATGAAACAATATCACAATGATGTCCAAGAATATTAGGAATAAGCAATTTTAACAATAATGGAATTTAAAATAAGAAAATATAAAACAACTTTATATAATAATTTAATACTTTATTTATTTATATATAAGATCAATAAATTTTGATAATAAAATATTTTAGCATTATATAAACAACTAAGAAAAATACAACATTATTGAAATTTTAATATATGTTTTTTTAATGAAAAATGTTATATGTATGTGAAAATTATATAAATATAAATCATTTTAAATTTAATTAATCATTTAATATTCCAAATACATAATATATATGAATAAAATTAAATTTAAATTCAAATAAAGTTTAAGCTCACATTCACATATTTTTAAACTAAGTCCTTTTTACTTTCATAAAGTTTAGTCAAAATAATTAAAGCACTCACTGAAACTGTAATTCGTTTTGCAACCATCCACACTTTTAAGCAAAACAAATAAACTTAACAACTTAGGCAATTCCCACAATTTAAAAAAAAAAACATGGCCAATAAAAAAAGCAATTTTTTTTAAAATATAAATATGTACTATAAACCAAAAGATAAATATAATGTGAAATTGTATTTTAAATATAAATTGATAAAACAGCTAAAAAGTATAAAAGAGTTTAATTATTCTATATACATTGCAAATAGATTTTTATGACAAGGTTCTCTATATATATATATATATATAGGTCTCCAAAAAAAAAGCAAAAAAAAAAAGATGGTGAGTAAACAAAGCAAAAAAAGATCTTGATATAAAATGCAATAAGAACCAAAAGATAAATCTACTACAAAGTTGTGTTTTAAATATAAATTGATAAAATAGCTAAAAATTATAAAAGAGTTTAATCATTCTATATACATTGTAAACTAATTTGGTGGTATATTCTTTTGAATATATATATATATATATATTCTAAAATTGTGATTTAAATAAATAATTTTAAAATTTAAAACAAAGTTCATGTAGGGAAGAAAAAAAACAAACATAAAAACTATTTCCTTGTCTATTTATATTTTTTAAAAAAACTAAATTTAAATCAACCATTTTTTTCTGAGAAAATGTCAAGCAGTGAATGTATAATAACCAGTGTAGATCCATCTTAGCTTCGGATCTATCAAGCGCTGAGAGGGATCAAATCTCTCGAGGTGCAAACCTCTTTTTTAAGTGCAAAACTTGAGGAAAGGTTTGCAACTCGAGAGATTTGATTCCTCTCGCTGCTTGATAGATCTATAGTAATATGGATCTAGGTTGGTTTAAGTCGTGTGCGGCCAAGGAAAATATATCGAAGATATGATTAATTTTTTCAATAATATGTAAATAAATATAATATTAATATAATCATTTTAAAGCTGCTAAATATGTTTGAGATTAATTTGGTCATTTTAATTTTAAATTTTCTTAGCTACCTCAGTTTGTTGAGATGATATATATTGTCAATAACGTTGATGATAAAAAATGATGAAATAAATTTTTGAATGAAAAGTGACAATGTAATAATGTTGAATGATAAAAAATGTGAATAATAAGAATGTATTCAATTACAAATAGTCTTCATTGTGATCAATCTCAAACTATTTTCTTCTACTATTATTATTGTCACCCTTGTTAGTTTTTCATCTTCTTATATCGATTATATGAAAAAGAAAATTGAAATCGTAAGTCATTTAAATCTTTAGCTCGAGCTATTGTAGTAAACATCATACCTTGTCTCTCTTGCTCTCCAATATTAATAGGTTGAATTACTATAACACAAAAACCAATGTACAATACCACTAGTTTGTTGTACTTGCACTGAAATCAATGCGCATTGTTAATCCAATCACTTTAAAATTAATGTATCATCATACATCCAATTACATTAAATTAGAAATGAACATCTACACTAAAATCAATGCATCTAATGCAAGCAATTAAATAAGATTAGAAAAAACTTATACATTGTAATCAATGAATCTAATGCAAGTAATCAATAGGATTAGAAATCAACATCTACACTTAAATAAATGCATTTAGTGCAAGTAAGAAAATAGGATTAGAAACCAAGATCAACACTAAAATCAATGAATTTAGTGAAAGCAATCAAATAGGATTAAAAATCATCTTATGCACTGAAATCAATGCATTTAATGCAAGCGATCAACTAGGATTAGAAATCATATACATTGAAATCAATGCATCTAGTGCAAGAAATCAAATATAATTAGAAATCAACATCTACATTGAAATAAATGCATCTACTGAAAGAAGTCAAATAGGGTTAGAAATCACCATCTACACTGAGATCAATGCATTTAGTGCAAGAAATAAAATAGGATTAGAAACCAACATCTACACTAAAATCAATGCATTTAGTGCAAGAAATCAAATAGGACTAGAAATCACCAACTACACTGAAATGAATGAATTTAGTGCAAGCAATCAAATAGGATTAGAAATCATCTACATTGAAATCAATGCATCTAGGGAAAACAATTAAATATAATTAGAAATCAACATCTACACTAAAATCAATGCATCTAGTGCAAGCAATGAAATAGGACTAGAAATAACCATTTACACTGAAATCAATGAATTTAGTGCAAGCCTATGAAATAGAATTATAAATCATATACATTGAAATCAATTCATCTAGTTCAAGCAATCAAATATCATTAGAAATCAACATATACACTAAAATCAATGCATCTAGTGCAAATAATCAAATAGGATTAGAAATCACCATCTACACTGAAATCAATGCATCTAGTGTAAGAATTTCTCTTTTCTCTCCCCCCCCCATATATATCTATATCCCCATCCATCTCACCTTATTTATATCTCTATCTCACCCCCCAAAACACATGCTCTCTCACTCCATATCTATCAATATTTATATCCCTCCCTCCCTCTCTCCATGTCTCTCTTCTTCCCTCTCTTCACCTTCCATCAATATCTCTATACCCCTTTGTCTCTCTATATCAACCCAAAAACATACACTCTCTTTCTCCAATATATCTATCTATCCCTCTCTCTCTTGGTCTATCTATGTCTCTCTATGTCTCTCTCTCTCTCCTCATGATGTCCTCTCTCCCTCTCTCTCCATCATCCTTATCACTACCTCTCTCTCTCTCTCTCCACCTTTCTCTCTGTATGTCTTGCTTCTTACCTCCATCTCTCTTCCCCTCCAAATTCATCTCCAATTCTCTCCCTCTCTCCTCTCTCCTTCTCTCCCCCCTTCTCTCCATCTCTCCTTGTTTGTCTCTTTATCTCACCCCAAACATATACACTTTCTCTCCATATATTCCTTGTCACTCTCTCTCTCTCTCCACTTCTCACTCTCTATGTCTTTCTTCTCTCCTTCCTCTCTCATCCTCTCTTCCTCCTTCTCTCCTCCTCTCTCCCTTTATCTCCTAACTCCGTTTCTCTTCCTCCGTCACTCTCTTTCTCTCTCTCTCTCCAATCCTCTCTATTCCCCCATCACTCTCCTCCTCTCTCTCAAGTCCTCTCTCTCATATTTCCTCTCTATCCCTCTCTCCAACTATGTTACTATATCCCTCCCTCTCTCCTTCTCTCTCCTTCTCACCCCCTTATCTACATCTCTCCTTCTTTGTATCTTTATCTCACCCCTAAACATACACACTCTCTCTCCATCTCTCCCTTGTCACTCATTGTCTCTCTCCACTTCTCACTCTCTATGTCTTTCTTCTTCCCTTCCTCTTTCCCCCTCCAACTCTAGTTATCCCTCCCTCTCTCCTCCTCTCTCTCAAGTCCTCTCTCTCCCTTTCTCTTCTACCTCCCTCTCTCCTCCTCTCTCTCCCTTTCTCTTCTAACTCCCTCTCTCACCCCCCATCTCTCTCTCTCTCTCTCTCTCTCTCTCCTCCAATCCTCTCACTATCTCTCTCCCTCTCTCCTTCTCTCTCTCCCCCTTCCACCTTTGTGTATCCCTCTCCATCTCTTACTCCTCTCCCTCTCTCTCTTCATTCCTTATCTCCCCTCTCCTTCAGTTTATCTCCATATCTCCCTTGTGACTCCTCGTATCTCTCAACCTCTAACACTCTATGTCTTTGTTCTTCCCTCCCATATATATCTAGAGTTAATATATATCATGATATATTAATATATATTATAATATAACAAATTTAATATTGTATTAATTCAAATTTATTAAATTTAATAATATTAATATTATAATATATTAATATGAATAACCTGAGGAAAAAATATATTAATATGAATATTAGATTTAATAATATTATTATTGTTATTCTTTTAATATTAATATTAGGGTTAATAATGTTTTTTTTGCATGGTATTAATAATAATTTGCCCCATGGTATTTGGCTCATAGGATTCACCTAAATAAAACCTATTTTGAGTGTTGGTAAATATAAAGAGGATTATGGAGTAAATATAAAAGGAGCATTTATTTATTTACCATACCTCTGGTTTATTTATATCTTATTTATTTACCATACCCCTTTTATTTACTATGGTATTTAGCCCATAGGCTTGGTATATAATTAGATGTTGATTTCTACTCCTATTTGATATATTTTTATTTATTTACCATACCTCTTAATACCTCTTTTATATTTATTTATTTACCATACCTATTTTATAAATATGGTATTTGGTCCATAGTTTTTAGCCCATGGTATTAAAATGGTATTTGGCCCATAGGGTAAAGAAAACCTATTTTTTTAGTTTTCATAAATACTAGCAATTGCACCATATGTTGCAAAGGAAACGTTGTAAAGAAGTAATCTAGCACTTTTCAAATTCTAACATTTATGTTTTCTAAAATAGGTGAAGTGCATCACAACATCATGATATTAACTATAAAAATCTGCACACTAAAATGTAAAAATTTAACAATAAACCTTGGATGTGTAGAGCCCTATCGTTATATTGAAAATTCTATGAAAATCTGCATACTAAAATGTAAAAATAACAACAATAAACCTTGGATGTGTAGAGCCTTATGGTTATATTGAAAATTCTATTATCATTCACTGCAGTTTGGAACCATGCCTGAGTTTATTTTTGAAAATGTAATCTTAAACATCCAAAAACATAATGAATATTAACATAATCATCTTCATGTCTTCAAAATACTGCAATCAAATAGATAATGCATATCACTATAACAATGCTTTCACAATATTTGATTAGTAGCCTTCTCTTCTAACACAAAAATTAATTTTTCTTTTAATAATGGATTTACAAATGTGAAAAATAAACTAAAATTAAGTTACATCCATTTTCCTTTTAAATTTTAACTTAATTTTAAAAATAATTTTTAAATCCTCAAAATGCATTTCTCGTCATTCCACATGGACATAAACCACAATCCACATGGACATAAACCACAATAAACCACATTCCAATAAAACGTCCAACGATGCATCCAATGTCCAATTCTCATAGAGTTTCACATATGTTTATGAAAAGATCGTATTAATTAATTAATCACAAATAATAAAGGAGACATACCCGTCATCATGCAATATTATCGTATCATATATTATTCAAAACATAACACACCAATATACATGTTCAAAAATATGTATTTCCTAAGATAGCTAAGACAAATATCTGCCATTATTTTGTTGACAATAACAAATTTAAACCGAGTTGGGTAGGTTGACTATGACAATAATTGGTTACCTTAGTAAGATAAATTGAGAAATGCCACCCAGTACAAGAAATCATAGCTGCCAAATTCATCTATCGGAGGAAAAAATACGGAAATTTGGGAATTCAATCCATACATCGAATAATTTGTTGGAAATTCAATTCGCTTCTCGAATAATTTGTTGGAAATCGAATTCGCTTCAGCGTAGCTTTGTTTCGGTTTAGCCCAGCTTCGTTGGGATAAAATAATTTTTAGGATTTATAGTTTAGAAATACTGATTTTCAGAATTGTACTGATTTTCAGAATTGTTAGTGATTTTGAGAATAGTATAGTAAATATAGTGATTTTGGGAATTGTAAGTAGATCATTGTTGGATCACAAGTAAGAAATGGAAAGTTAGGAGATTGCAGTAGCAAATAGAAATTACAATATTAATTGTAAGTGCATAAAATTTCGGGTTTTTTATTTTAGTTGGTTGTAAATGTTTTAAAAAGCTCAGATAACAATGAAAGATGAGATAATCTTGAAAGAAAAAAAAATTGAAATAAGAAAAAAAAAGAATAAGATCAAAATTTTGGGAATAAATTTTATAATAATTAATTGTATTTTTAAATATAGTATATTTTTATTAAGAGGAATTATAAGTTTTGAATGTTTTATTTTTAAATATGTATTAATAATAAAATATTTAAATAAAATTTGAAATTAAGGAGGGGCAATTTTGATTTTTGAATATTTTAAAAGCACATGAAAATTTTAAATTTTAGAAAAGGAGAGTTTTTAGAGATAAGGTAAGTGTGGTTGTGATTTTGGCCAGTAAAATGTAGTTTTGAAATTTTTTATATTGATTAAAATCATTAATAATTATTTAAATCTCAAAATAATTATTTATTTAATTATTTTAATTTTAATATAATTTTTATTTTTTATTCTGATTTTTTAAACAACATTTTAGTTAGTTATATTTTATTTTATTTGTTTTTTTATATATTTTATTTTATTTGTTTTTATTTTTATTTTCTGTTTTCGTTATATTTGAGTTTAAAGAGTTTCAAATGGTTATCCTTTGTATTCTTTGAAGCAGTTGCACGTCGTCATTAGATTGGGTCCTCTATCTATATCCTAATGATCTCAATCCGGAAATTTTTCTCTAATTGCTATAAATCGTGTAAGTCTCAATTCAGAAAGAAATTTAATAAAAATTTATTAATTTATTTTATATATATATAGATATATTATTTTTCTAATATATAATATAAAACATTCAATAAAACCCTTAATTTTGAATATATAAAAAAAAAATATTTTGTTATAATAAATAGTTATTAAAGGGACGACAAAAAATACATCTAGCTGGACTGGACGATATCTCTATAAACAATAAATGCTTTGAAGCTAGTAACATGTGAGTCACATGTTACTGGGAAAAAACCTAGCCGCCGCCTCTGCCTCTGTGTCTGGTTCTCCTCGACGCTTGAGGCAGCAGGCTTGCCTCGGCCCTCTGGTGGCTGCTACGAAAGGCTGCGTCTCTCTTTTCTTTTGCAGCAAGATTTCTTCGTCACTCCAGAAAGTTGTGTTGCTCCTTCTCCCTGCGTGGCGCTTTGGTAGGGTGGCACGACGCACTGAGTCGGCCCCTCTTCTCCTCCTTTTCTCTTGCAAGACGCATTGTGGCCTTGCGCGATGCATTGAGGCGCGGTGCCTTGGCTCCGTTTCGCGGTGCTTTGGCCCTCCTGCGCGACGCACTGACCCTCCGCGCGGCGCACTGACCCCCTGCGCGACGCATCTCTTCAGCCCCTCTCTATGGTTGTGAAGGGGTTTCTTAGGCCTGTGCACTACGAGATCTGACTGTTGTGCTGTGTGTTTGCCTCTTCGGAGGCCTGAGTCCTGTCCCATGGCGACGCCGAGCTCTCCCAAGGAGCCCCCTCTAGCGCCTTCGGTTGACGCATTTAATCAGCTTCTGGTTGGTTTGCCCCGGAAGAATAAAAGTGAAGCTCCTAAATTCGTCAAGAAGCTAGATGATATCCCTGAGATCTCTTTGCCTCCAGAGACCCCCATCCAAGTAGCTTTGTCTCTGGTAGAGCGGGGTCTTATAAATCAATTCACGGGGCTTTGGCCCTCTCCGAAAACCACTAAGCAGTGGGTTAACAGGAATTGGGCTCCACTGATCAAGAAAAGTGTTACTTCTTACTTTCTCGGGCGAGGGTACTTTCTCTTCAAGTTCACATCCAAAGAAGACAAAGATCTGATCTTCCAAAACAGGTCGTATTTCATGGGCCCCCAGGGCCTCTATCTGAACAAATGGACTCCGGACTTTGATCCGGCCGTTGATGTACCTAAGGCTGTCCCGGTGTGGATTCCGCTCCCAAATCTCCCAATTCACTGCTGGAACTGGGATTCCTTGAAACACATTGGCGATGCCCTTGGTAAATTCATAGATCGGGCTAACAACAAGTATCAGTATGACTGCGCCAGAATTTGTGTAGAAGTGGACCTAGAGGTGGGTCTCCCTGAAGCAATAAAAATAAATGTCGACAGCTGGTCCCATTTGCAGATCTTGGATTATGAGCAGTTGACATTCAAATGCAGGAAATGTCACGTTCATGGGCACTTTGCCAAAAACTATCCTACTATTGCAAAGCCAGAGAAAGGAATCGAAGAGGGTTGGAATCAAGTCAAGCGTACAAAGACCAATCACAGAGGACAAGAACCGAGAGGATCCATTGGAAAAGGCCCACTGCAGGCCAATTCCCAGCGCCCTCCTCCCAAAAAGGCTCCATAAAACAAGTTCAAGTTTCTAAGCCAGCAAATAGAAGCAACTCAGGAGATCGAGACTCAAACTCCAGCTTCTCCAAGCAAAGGCACCCCCTTAATCTCCCTCAAAGAAGCAAGTGCTGAAGACCCCAAAGGCATCACCATAGAAGATGAAGAAGAGGAACAGGAATCGGAAGAATCAGAGGAAGAAGGAGAAATAGGAGAGTCTCAAACCTCGGTAAGGAGATCCAAAAGAGGTCGCAAATCCGACAGGGAAAAAAGAGAGCAGGAGACTTACAAAGACAAGCTCCAGGGCAGCCAGCCAACCCTGGAAAAACTTCTAGCTTCAAAACCTAGGATGCCAAAACATCATCTTCAAGGCTCCAAGGGAGCCCATCAGAAGCATAAATAATGAAAGTCATCTTCTGGAACTGTAGAGGTATGGGGAGCAAACTTAAGGAAGAAGCCATTAGAAGCTTAATAAGAAAAGAATCTCTAGACTTTCTTCTTATCCAGGAGACAAAACTGGAAGACGTATTTTTTCTGCATGCAAGTAAGAAAATTTGGTTAAGAAGTGAAGCAAGATCAATCTCAGCCCGAGGAGCCTCGGGAGGAATTGGCACACTATGGAGCGCCGAAAAATTCGCAGTCATTTATGAGGCTTGCAATACTCATTGGCAGCTGCGCAAAATGCAGGATTTGGCCTCCAAAGAAATATTTTCCCTATTCAATGTATACTCTCCAGTTAATGTTGGGGAAAAAAAGGACTGTTGGAAGCCTTTAAGGCACCAGGCAGATTTGGTAAATCTAGAAAACATCATCATTGCTGGAGATTTCAACCTCACTCTTTCCCAGTCTGAAAAAAGAGGAGGTAGTGTAGTCCGAGACCTGGCAAGGGAATGGGCGGAGGATCTCATGCAGGATTGGGATCTCCTGGATGTCAAACCCTCCTCCGGTAAGTATTCTTGGTCTAATAAAAGAGTTGGCCCTGGCCATATTGCTGCCAGACTAGACAGATTTTTCATACAAAGCTCCTTTTTGTTGCTAGGTTTAGAACCTAAAATGCATATCCTCTCTAATAGCATCTCAAATCACAAGCCCATAAAGCTTGATCTCCTGGCCCATCTCGATCTGGGCCCCATTCCTTTCAGATTCAGCCCCTTATGGGTTAAGGAGCTAGATTTCATGCAAATTGTCAAGGACTGTTGGAAACAGCCTGTCAAAGGATCCCCCTTCTATGTATGGGAAGAAAAGCTTAGAAGGTTGAAAGGGGTTCTAAAACGATGGGCCAAAACCCTCTCTAACCCTGCATCAGAAAGGAAGATCATCAAAGCTTCTCTTACTTCACATCAATCCCAAATGGAGAGCGTTACTATCACAGAGGAGCTACTAGATCAAGAGGCGCAGCTGCAGCAGTGCTACCACAAGGCCTGTTTAGCTGAAGAAGAATACTGGAGATTAAAATCTCGAAACCTCTGGCTCAAAGTAGGGGACAGGAACTCTTCCTTCTTTCATAAACAAGCCCAGGCCAGGAAATGCTTCAACACTATAGCGGAGATCAAGGAGGATAGCATCATCCATAAGGATTTTGAGGACATCAAGAAAGCAGCCTTTACTCATTTTCAACAACTGTACAGTGAGGACACGGAGCCAAATCACTATTCAGATCTTATAGACATCGTTCCTTCTTTTATCTCCCCTTGTATGAACGAGGTCCTCGAGGCCAAAGTCACTAAAGAAGAAGTCAAAAACGCCCTTTTTTCCATGAATCCAGACAAGGCCCCAGGCCCGAATGGATTTTCTGCCAGATTTCTTCAAGTTTGTTGGCTGATAGTTGAAAAGGACCTTCTCAAAATGGTCCAAAAATCTCAAGAAAGTTAAAAAATCGGAGGAAGCACAAACTCAACTTTTTTAGCCCTCATTCCCAAGGAAAAAGGCGCCAACAACTTTAACAGATTTCATCCGATATCCTTATGCAATACAGGGTACAAGTTAAGCACCAAAGTAATTGCAAATAGACTGAAACTCATCCTGCCCAAAATTATTCCGGAAAATCAAGGAGGCTTCATCCAAGGAAGGCAGATTGTGGACAACTTCACCCTTGTCCAAGAGGCAATTCACTCAAGTCTTCATCGGAAAGAGCAAGGTATGGTTCTTAAACTTGACTTAGCAAATGCTTTTGATCGAGTAAAACATAGTTTCCTGCTACAAGTCATGAGCAAGTTTGGGTTTGGAGCAAACTTCATTAAAACGATCCGAGCTTGCATCTTGGAGCCTTGGATCGCGCCTCTAGTAAATGGTAGAGCCACTGATTTTTTTAAAGATTCGAGAGGGCTTAGGCAGGGGTGCCCTCTCTCACCTCTGCTCTTTGTAATCCAAGCTTTTGTTCTCAGTTTCCTTCTCGATCAAAAGATGCAAAATCAAGACATCAATAGATTGTGTATTGCTAGAGGGGTTAAAAACATAAATCACGCATTATTTGCGGATGATACTCTGCTTTTGGGTGCTTCCACTCTCTCCTCAGCCACCAAGTTCAAAGAAATTTTGGATGACTTCTGTGAGGCCTCGGGCAGTGTCTTAAATAAAAATAAATTTCACATATTCAATTGGAACACATTGCCCAGATTGCTCTCTGTTATCTCTAGATGTCTGGTCTTTGCAGCCTCCTCCACATGGACTTCTTTTAAATACTTGGGTCTGCCTGTTTTTCTCAAAATACCGATAAGCAAAGACTAGCTCCCTCACCTTGAAAAATTCAAGACCAGGATCCAAGCCTGGGGGTTCTCCTGGCTCAACATTGCTGGAAAATTTGTCTTAATAAAATTTGTGCTTAACAGCCTCCCACTCTTCCAATTTGCTGTGCTCCTAGCTCCGGCAAGCATCTTAAATAAAATGGAGGAGTTTATTCGGAGGTTCTTTTGGAAGGGAGGTAAACAGAATGAAAATAAGCTCCCCCTTATCAGCTGGATAATCATATCCAAACCATTGTGGGAGGGTGGTTTGAATTTTAAAAACCTCTATCAGCAGAATATAGCTATGGCTGCAAAGATCATTTAGAAGATCATTGCGCCCAAGCCAGGTTGGGCCCAATTGGTTCTTTGGAAAAAATACTTCAGAGGTCCTCACTCCAGATGTTTGGACAAAGTGACTCATCTACCTAATTCGACTTTTCTTAAATTATTTGCCAAAGCCACTCCCCTAGTCAATGTGCATTCTTTCTGGATTCCAGGGAACGGAAAAAAGGTTAACATTTGGACTGACAAAATCATGAACATGGATCCTATTGAAGATAGATCCTCCATTAGAGAGTTGCACTACTGGATGGATGGATAGGGGCTCTGAACGCTGTGGGATATTTCGTTATGGAGTGATTCAGTTTGGGCAGGTTGGAAATGTCTTGCTGTGCCGCCCCACTTGCTGGACGATTGGAACACGTTGTTGCACCTTCTTCATGGATTGGCACCTTCGCACACCAGTAAAAGAGACTCTATAGGCTGGGGGCAGAGTGTCAGAGGTTACGTTGTTTCCCTAGGCTATGTAAAGTTAAACGAGAGACAATACGTCCCCCCCGACCCAGCACCTTGGCAGGGCATTTGGCATTTTCCTTCGTGGCCCAAAATCGATTTTTTTGCTTGGCTTCTTTGTCATGGTAAAATTCTCACGTTTGACACTCTGCAGAGGAATGGATTTCACGACCCTTCCAGATGTTCGTTGTGCAAAGAAAATGCAGAGAGTGCTGTCCATTTAATGATTGATTGCAGTTTTTCTAAGGAGATTTGGTTCTCCTTCATTCACATCCTGGACCCCAGCATTTCGCTTCCCAGCTCCACTGCAGGTCTTTTCTCTAAATTGACGCACAGATATCCGGGTCCTCCTCCTAAAAATCAGATTATCAAAACAGCATGGTCTGTCCTCCCAAAGGTAATTTGCTGGCAGATCTGGCTAGAAAGAAATAGAAGAATTTTCAGAGGTGCGGAACAGAACCACAAGGCTTTAGAAGTCAAAATTAAATGCCAATTGAAAGAGTGCTTGATCGACTTAAAGGACGATTCTAATCTCTCCCAACAGGACACTGTTTGGGGCTCATTCCTTGATCTGAAATTTGAAGTAGCAGTAAGGAACGCTCCTCCTATTGAAGGCTGGCAAATTAGAAAATCTGAAACAGACTTCCAATACTGGCTCACATCTCAAACAAGACACTCCCTCTTCTTTGATGGGGCATCAAAGGGCAATCCGGGCAAAGCTGGTGCAGGAGGTGTTGTTGTAAGCCCAGTTGGGGAAAAAATTCATTCATATGCTTGGGGCCTTGGCCACTCTTCCAGCATTCAAGCGGAGGCTTTAGCTCTTTTTCAAGGTCTCAAACTTCTCAAAGATTTAAATATAGGGGAAGCTAATGTCATTGGAGATTCCCAGATTATTATAAAAGCTATGATCTCAAACTCTCCAGTATCGGACCTTAAACTTGCAAGACTGATAGCCAGAATCAAGGGCTTGGAAAACTCTTTTCAGAAGCTGAACTACTATCACGTGCTGAGAATTAATAATAAAGAGGTGGACATAGAAGCCAACAAAGCAGCCCTCCTCTCTGCTGGGGTCAAGTTAAGAGATGAAGCAGAAACATGGGAACCATTCCATAAGCTGATTATTATTATGTTTTACTGTTTTCTTTTAAATCAGTTTGTTTGCATTTTCAAGCTGGGGAAAATATTGGAGATTGAATTCATAGTTCTCTCATCAAGGAGGAAGTCCTCAAGTTTTAGCTGCTCTTTCAATCTTAGTGGTGAGGGGCAACAGGATATAGACACCCTCTATGTAATCAGATTTCTGGCATTCAGGCCATGTTGAATATAATTACTCCATAACCATTACTGTAAAAAAAAAAAAATAGTTATTAAAGTAATTGATAAGAAACTCCATTTTTCTTCAAAGTAACTTAATCCTCGCTTGAAACGGTAAACTTGTTGCACAAGTTTACAAATTTTTCAAAGTATAATTTTTAATTATACACTATAGAAGTTTTAAATTCGAAGATATTGGGTTTTTCTGGTGTTTTTGTTTAATTTATAACCATGTGTTTTTACTTAATATTTATTTAAATTTAGTGAAAAATAAAAGAAAATTATATTAATAAATTAATGTTTCTACATTCAGTTTGTTCCATTGTTTTAAACATGAAGGAATTCAAATTATTAGCACTACCTGTAACTTTTACAACGTCAATGCACAAATAAGAAGGCATTTCGCCCATTTGGCGGCAGATATTATAGCGAAAATAGAATTTGGGAGCAGCTAAGAAAAGGGAAAACTGATTTTTGAGACGCTGGGTCTCTTGCACAAGATAGCATCTCGTGCTGGTTACTCTCGTTTTTTCGGTAGCCGGTAAATCTGAAATTTTCTGCTACCAAATTCATGTATATGATAAAATAAAGAATGAATGATCGATTTCATATAAATTATAAATGGTTCCTGCCTTCCAAATTCATGTATATGATAAAACAAAAAAATTCATCTATATAATAAAATAAAAAAATGAATGATCCATTTCATTTAAATTATAAATTTTTCTGCAACCAACCAACATTCATTTTGGCACCTCTTCCTTCCCTTCCACTCACGCCATTAGTAATTCATACTTCACAACTTCTTTCCACTATATTATGCTCAATTTGATTGAATGTATGCAAAGATCATTTGAACTTCTTGTTCTTTGTTTACTTCTTTCAAATATTATAAAGAATCAAATTCTGCTTTATTAGTTTTCCGCTTTATAAAAGTTTAATTGCACTGACAAAACCACTAATGAAATTCAAGATCAGAAAATGCTGGAGTGAAATAGGTGGAAAGCCTTGAAAACAAGCCTAGACGGTAAGAGTTTTCCGTGCACGAAGAGAAGTCTGCAACCATAGAACAACAAAGAAATTAGCAACCATAACCCCAAAACAAAACTAACAAAGAATAAACCGAACAAAGTTGAGAAAAAAACCTTACTCTGAATTTTAAGGGTAGAGATCTGGCTCCTGGACAGAACAAACCTTGAAGATGACTATTATTTTTGAAGAACCCAAAAGAAATCAAAGAAAACAAAAAAAGAGCAAGAATCATAGATTTGTTTGCAGGGAAGCTCTGAAAACCATAGATGAGATGGTAATGGTAAATAGGAGAGCATAACAATACCACTGCTCTAAAACGATAAAACCCTGGAAGATTGAATTCGTCTCTCTTATTCTCTTATTGCATAGAAAATTAAAACAGATCATGGCCTCCAATTGAGCCTCGAAAAAAGGTGGATGGCTATCCGAAAACAGAACCTATGGCAAAGAGTTCGAATCGTGGCACGTACAACAGATTTCAATATAGTGAGATATCGTATCAGACAGTAATCATCATTGTTATCTTGCCAATTTGAAACCAGATTCAAGAACTCAACTGTTTTTATTAAACGAGGGAGGATGAAGTAGATTATTTTTAAAACTGTTTTTTTGTAACTGTATAACAATATTTAATCATAAGGTGACCTTCTTTTGATTGTCTAACATTAAAATTAATGGTTCATAATGATCCACGTAGCAGTTTAGGATAGTTGTTTTCAAGTAAGAACGCTTTACATCGTAATAAAGAGGTTTATGGAGTAAATATAAAAAGAGGTTCTATTTATTTACCATGCATTTAGCTTATTTATTTCCCATACCTCTTTACTAAGTGTTCAGTAAACCTCTTTATATTTTAAATTTATATTGTATTTATACATAATAATAATTAGATTTATTTTTAAATATGGTATTAAAAATGTTAAATGTTAAATGTTAAACATTATTTTTACATTTACATGTTTGGCTCTAGAGAGCCTCTCTTCCCAACAACTGATTTTAATAGATATCTAACTTTATATTCATAACCTATCAACTAATGATAGACATGATCATAGAACTCATTTAAGTCATTTATAAAAAATAATAATTTTAATAGATATCTAACTTTATATTCATAACCTATCAACTAATGATAGACATGATCATAGAGCTCATTTAAGTCATTTATAAAAAATAATAATTTTAATAGATATCTAACTTTATATTCATAACCTATAAACTAATGATAGACATGATCATAGAACTAATTTAAGTCATTTATAAAAAATAATAATTATAACAACAGTGAACTTGGATTCTAAAAACCAAAATCCAAAAATTATGTTTTCAATCAATATATTTGAATAAAAATATATATTACAAGCCAAATATGTATCAAAACATAAATAAAACATGTACGGTAGAATAAGATACAATTTGCAAGTAACAAATGGCATCTCTACTGTGAAATCACAACAATAACAAATGGCATCACTACTATGAATTCATAACACAAACGATAAACATCATGAAGCAAGATAATTTGACCATTGCTTCTCATTTCCTCCTAAAACAACAGAGCAATTTAATCTCACCTAATATCAACATTATAGTATACGTGAATAATTTTCATTAAAATAATATTTAAATATAATGCATATGGAAACTCATGTTCTATTCGTCATCGTTTGTACCAGCTTGCATGTTCTATTGTAGTTGGAGTTGATTTGGTCAGGTATTGTCAATAGTCGCGAGTGTCTAGAGACATCATTCAAATGACAAGGCACCGACTTCTGAACTTTTGCCCACGCCCGACTGCCTACTTTCTTTCAATACGGGCCACAAAAAAAATATATGCATATAGTCAGGCCTGTTTACAAAGTTGAATAGGTCACGGAGTGTCATAACACTTTTCAAAAGGCAATGTCAACCTCCGACCTGATAGCCAGCCTGACCTGCGACTTGCATCTTGCAGGGTCCACAAAACAAAAATATATGTATAGTTAACCATTTTACAATTTATTATATTTTTTTTCTATACAACATATTATTTAATGGAATTAATTTAAAATATCTTATTTTTCTATCAATAAAAAAATAAATTAAATAAATTATTCTTATAAGATAAAATGTTTAAAAGGCCTGAACTTGTTATCCTTTTTTGAAGAAAAAATAATGTGAATATGGTTATTTTTATTTTCTTTTTCTAATGATACAATTCAACCAACAATAAACAATATAAATTATTATAAAAACTATTTCCTTGGCTATTTATATTTATAAAAAAACCCAAAAATTTATACTTTCAATTTATATTGAACCAAAAAAATAAATTACCAACAGAGTACTTTAATATCAACTAATATCAACATTACTGTATACGTTAATAATTTTGATTAAAATAATATTTAAATCAAAGAGATATTGCAACCTGCGTTAAATTTTTCTGACCTCGCACCACCTCACGTAGAGTATTGAAGTGAGAGTTGAATTGGTCAGGGAGTGCCGGTAGTCGAGATTTTCTAGAGAGACCATTCAAACGACAATATCTACCCCCGACCTCTGGCTTACTTTCAGTAGGGGCCAAAAAAGAAATATGTATGTATATTCATCTGTCCTTACTACCACAACCTCCGACCTCATAGTTCGCTCAACCTCTGACTTGCTTGTACAGAGGCCAACATAAGAAACATATGTGCCTATAATATATTATTTTGTTTTTTCCATTTAACATATTATTTAATAAATATAATTTAAAACACTTTATTTTTTTATCAATAAAAAAATAAATTCAACATTATTTTTATAAAAGTTCATCTAAAGAAATTCTACATAGAATATTATCATTATTTTTATCTAAAAGTTTAACGTAAAAAACCAAAAACTACAAACAAATTAGCATTAAAATGTTTAAAACATATCAACCTCTTATGCCTCGTCTAAATAAAAAAAATAATGTGAATATAGTTCATAAATTACAAAAGTAAAAAATAATCAACTTAAATGCTAGTTCCAACTTCAAGGCCACTCCAAGCTCAGCATTTTCCAAGATGGGTCAGAGATCGGCCTTTTCCTTATGATTCTTTTCCATAAACATGCCGACTGTCCGACCACGAAGTCGGGGCCGACCTCGACTACGGATTTCCTACGACTCCAAAGAAACACAAAAAACTGAAATACAGACCAATTCCCCTATTCTAAATTTGAATTTTTTTAAACATATTCTTACCACCTTGGCTCAATAATTTTCATAAATGCTTAAAATTTGGCAAGAACCTACATTAGAAAATACCACCGTTGGAAACTCAAAATAATGGTAGCATTGATCTCAAAAGTTCTTTAAAATCCTTGAAAGTTCAGTTTTGGCGTAAACACTTTTATGCCTTGTTTTCCTAGTTGGGAATTATCTTAGATTGTAATTTCCTCACAGTTAAACTATAAATTTACTCCAATAACTTTAGTGTTTTGAAAAATAAATTAATAGCACCAAATGTTTCCTATGAAAATGGGTTGAATGTAAAATCCATGAGAAAATCCGCATACGCGAAATGAAGCTCTGAAACTCAAATTAAACGATCTAACACAACTCATTTATTTATTTTTTCATATATTTATTTCTCAAGGGCCTTGTGGAATTGGAATGATCGTTCAACTTCCGACACCGCAAATTTTAGAAACTTAAAATGTTGTGTCTATGCATCAAGCCTGACTCATGTCAGCATTATTTCCTTCGCCACTTAGATATTCATGCCAATAGAGCTCTGACTCTCCGACTATTCAAAATATTACGATATTGAGTTTGCATCGATACCTTATCCATGAGTCTACTAAAATGAAAACATGCACCAACTTCTAACATCGCAAACTTTAGAAACTTAATAATTAACATATCCTTGTGTATATGTGTCATGCCCGACTGAGCTTGGAGTTATTTTCTTCCATAGCCATATGTTTATGTTAATAGAACTTTGACACCCCATCCATCTAAAACAACACGATATGGATTCAGAGAAGCCACCTTGTTCACAAGCCTTTTGAAAATGCAAACATTCCTATACTCCTGAATTTGCAACTCTCAGAGTAAATTCTGCGAAAAAGTCACCATAACAGCTATAGAAAAGCATGAAATAGTGGTCGACAGATAATTTAAAACCAGACCACATGAAATCGGGGTCGGCACCTTGCTCATAGAACTTTCGCAAACACAAATATGGGTCGACCTCCAACCTAGTCATTCTCAGCTACTACTAATTTATTCCTATAGCATTACATCCAAACCATCGAAACTCGACTCTGCAATGTATTTAAAACTTCTGTTAACAATTAAAATCACCCATTAAACCATAGTTTTCTTGTAGAGAGAACTCAAAAACTCACCAGGTTCTCGTTGCTAGAATCTAGCAACCCTCTTAACCAAACAATTGTTGTGCTCTAAGTTCTAAATTCTAACCCACAAATTATGTGAAATGGTGAACCATTAGAACTCCAAATCATTCACCATGACAATTAAACCAAAAAAAAATTACACACATTCACCTGTCAACAGTCGTCAAGAAGGTTGGAAATCTTGCATCCTGAAAGTTTACTGCTTCAGCATTCCGCACACAAATTCCACTTCTTCAGCATTTCGCACAATAAGTTCCCTGCTCGCATCTGGCGAAGTAAAAAAAAATACTTGGTAATAACAACAAAACCCTGATAAACATGAATTTTTTCGCAAAGAAATCGCAAGCACAAAAATACTAAATGTAGCGTCAATGAGCACCAAAATAGCCCCTTTGAAGGTCTAAAACACCTAAACCCGCTTATCGATAATCAATTAATGATAATAAATTTTCCACCAACACCCTTAAAACGAAATTTATACCACCAGAGCTCAACACAACCCATCCTGATTCCCAATTGTATGAACAATCACCCTTTCTTGTACCTCCATATTACAGTCGAATCAACACTTGTCTACCATGCATGTGAGGATGGCATCAAACCTTAAATTCTGGAGTCGAGCATGTGGCGACATGCTGACATCATCCAAAACTTTCACCTGAAATCTTAATGTTAACTATGGAGAAATGAAAATTTGCAATGGTACGGACAAACTGTTAGCTCCCAACCGATCATAGATTTCACTGCGTAAGTAGTGACATAATAATTACATTATGAAGCACTCTCCAACCTAGTATGGAATAGATGTTGTAACGTCATGTCATGTCCTATCTTGCTATGTTATAATAATAATAATAATGTTTATAACAAAAATAATAAAATAATAAAAATAAAAATAAACATACATTAAAATAAAATTAACATATTGATTCATAGTATTCAAGTGGAATATAACATATTTAAAGAGAGAAAGACCACCCTAGATCCATCTTAACTCTCAATGTACCGATCATTGAGAGGGATCAAATATCTTTAGGTGCAAACCTCTTTTAGAGTGAAAAAATATTTTATCCCTCTTGATGCTTGATAGATACGAAATTAAGACGAATCTAAACTAGTGTATACAATGTCATCATAAACGAGATAAAATAATTTTATGCTTTATAGAGCTAAGAACATCAATTCACCACTTTATATAAACCCTTATATACTAAACAACTTTAGCAACTACATGCATGTTATGGTATATATAAACCCTTATATACTAAGCAACTTTAGCAACTACATGCATGTTATGGTCTAGGATGCTTTTTCAACATTTACAAATTTTTACAATAGAAAATTCTCAAAAATAAGGCAAATCTAAAATTTTGAATTAGTAAAGAATAAAAATGGAACCATGATATAAAAAAATTGGAATCAAAGAATTATACGCACGTTTATAATTTTCATGTTAGTAATAGAGAATAGATCCACCATTCAGTGTGAGTAAAAATAAACATTAAGAAATTATACATACTATAACTTAAATTTCAACTCGCTAAAAAAAAATTATAAGAAAGAGAAAAACACATTTTTAAAAATATATCATCATATATTTACAAATTCACCTAAATTACTTGAAATGGTAACTAGATTGTATAATCTCTATAATCGTGGAAAATGACTTGTAAGAACCTAGGTATAGGTAATTCACCTAAATTACTTAAAATGGTAACTAGATTGTATAATCTCTATAATCGTGGAAAATGACTTGTAAGAACATAGGTATAGGTATTTTTCTACCTGGCTAGGTTTTTTTTTAAACTAACATACACAAGTTTTATTTCCATATTTAGGATTAAAACGCGCCAACATTAACACTTAATTAAATATATATTTTTGAAATATTTTTAAAATATTTATATGTTAATTCTTGTTATATATAAATATGTTATATTAAATAAAGTTTTGAAAAATATGTTATACTTAATTAAATTGTTTAATATTGAAAATAATATAACAAGAATAATAGTTGCGATGCAGTGTAGTCATTGCCTTTATCGTTATCGCTAAGTAATTGATTAAATATTTTCTGTACAATGGAAGAAAATATCTCTCAGCACAAAGTTGTCTTGTGAAATCCTTTCACACAAGCTTTCATAGGCAGTTTAATTGACACACATACTCATTACAATCAAGTAAAACAATAATTTGAATACGTGATTGTGCGGAGCTTTCACTGTGTGGGAAAGTTCTGCACACATGTATTTGTTCCTTGCACTCGCTTCCTCTAAACAACCACCTTCGCAAACACCTCCTCTGAATAGCCATCTCTACACACGCACAACCACCTCCAAACATTTACTTCCATGCTCAATAACACCTTTTGGTCAATCATTGAAATTAGAAGTTGTTATTAGTTGATGAATACATTTCTAAATAATATTAAAAAAAATATTTGTATATTTATTATTTCAGTAAACCTTGCACAAACCTTTCCGTACAGTGAAATCTCTATGCACATGCATTTCTTCTCCGCACAATCTTCATCTGAGCAACCACCTCCAACTTCCTCCATAAAACTAGTTTTGTATGGATGCTATATATAACATTTATTAGATTCAACAATATTAAATAATCATTGTTACAATAATTGGGGATCCCATGCTAAGAAATAAACCTTAAAACATTAACTAGACTTGTGTAGAGCTTTGCTTGTGTAGAGCTTTCACTGTGTAGCCACTTTCGCACATCCACAACGACCTCCACACAACTTCCTACGCATATTTAATTTTGTACTCAACAACACCTTACATTAAAAGTTCTTAACTTGCGAAATACATTCTTGAATAATAATTAAAAAAAGATTTTTATATTTATTATTTTAACAAAAAACATGCTATGTATAACACTCATTAGATTTAACAATATTAAATCATTATTGTTACAATTGGGTCAGATGTTGGTTATCTTGCTTTCTCCTTGCACAAATATTTTTGCACAGTGAAAGCTCTACGCACATGCATGTGTTCTCCACACACGCTTCCTTGGAATATCCACCTCTGAACAGCCACCTACACACAAGCATAACTACTTTCGTACTCAATAATGTATTTTTGTCAATCATTGAAATTCAAAATTGTTATTATTTCTAAAAAAAATTTAAAAAATGTATATTTATTATTTTAATAAACCTTGTGCAGAGATTTCCACACAATGAAAGCTTTGCACACATGCATTTGTTCTCCACACACGCTTCGTTCGAGCAGCCACCTCCAACTTCCTCCGCACAACTAGTTACGTATGCATGTTATATATAAGATTCATTAGATTAAACATTATTAAATAATCATTGTTACAATTAGGTTAGAAGTCAGTTCTCTTGTTTGGAAATGACAATATAAATTAAATATATGTGTGGAAGGACGGTGTACGGAACAAGGAACATAAACCTCTACACTCACATACTGCACTGAGATATATCTCTATTGGGAATATCTCTATGTCTACGTTATCTCTCATCTACTGTAATACAATCAAGGATGTGTTGAGGGATCTTTCAATTGTAATGTGTTTTAAAAAAAATTGAATTAGAACACATCCAATCCGATATTAGTAGATTGTGGGGAGCGTGGAGTGCGGACATTCGTACAATGAAAACTTGAGAGATTATTCCACATAATGGATTTTCTTTACAGTCTTGCACATATGAATTTGTGTCATCCATCACTGCATAATAATAGTTATTAGTAGTCCCATTGAAAGGATATCGAATAGAAAGTGTTCGTCAATAAGGCATATCAATCCTTATGCGAGTAGTATGGAGAGGTGTTATGATTGCCTCCAGAATACTAAAAATAGATTATGCATCATGTAGATTGTATTACTGGAATAAAAGACGTAGAAGAATCTCTAGGTCTATCAAGAGCAAGTGATTTACCAGCATCTTCGTTAGAGGCACCAACCAAAGCTACTAGTAGGGTAGATGCATAATCTATTGATCAAGCTACATATTCAGTAGTTGAAGTGGACATTGATGCCACAGCGTCAGAGCTTGCATCATCAAAGTAATAGTGAAAAGCATATATATTCTGAATATCATTAGTCAATCAACTAAAGGTTGTGCGATGTGCGAACAAAAATCTACAATGAAAACTCTTTGCACAATGAAATCTATAAATAGTATAAGATGTGTTTATGGTTACTTTTCTGAAATCAGACATATTTACAGGAGGATGCTTTTAAGCTTTCATTATATGTAAATTTGGACTCTGCACTAAAGAATTTGCTAATTAATTTATTAAAATTTTTAAATAACACATAATTAGCCAAAAAAGCTCCTTAGTTGATTAAAAGTTGTAATGGAATAATCAAATCTTAACTTAGGTGGCACCATATTATTTACATGTATTTCGAAATATTGAATGCGTAAAGCAATTTCTTGGTCAATAAAACTTTCAACAATCATTTATGTAGAGGAATATTTGAATATTTCATCGTGTGAATGTAAAGGGATATGCGGGAATCAATTTGTCCAACCAAAACATCGGTCATTTCATAGAATGCTTAATTTTTGTGCGCATTTTTCATAGAGCTAATTTCACATCTATGCACCCCACATTCTTTTGCACATATGTTCTCCTTCGAATGTTGATACATTTTCTAAACTTCTTAAAGATTGTATGGATTCTTATTACATTTGAACATAATAAAAGCTTTATATGTTCTTCTGCATTCTACACAAGGACATTTATTCAAATCTAAAAAATTACATTTAGTAATTGCATTCTTAAGATATCTATGTCTGAGATCCAAAACTATTGTCAAATGTTGATTTTGATTTTAATCAATAACATAACATGAAATATAAAACAAAGTCTCAAAGCATATATTTGAAAACATATAAAAGACATTATCATAAAATCATTAGAGTTGTATAGTTTTAAATGGAAAATAGTTATTGTAGTTCAATATGTAAATAGTGAATACTTCAAAGCATATTTAGATTTAAGACATGGGCATTAAAAACGAACTTTCTCAACATAATCATAACTGTAATACCGAGATTTGTTTCGTTATATGCAAAAAGGGTGTGTATGAAACATAATTAATTAATTAATTAATATGCATAGGCATAGTTAAAGTGAGTTAAGTATTCTATTATTAAGAGATATATGTCTAAGATCCAA
The DNA here is from genome assembly GCA_034641835.2 of Pinus albicaulis. NCBI lineage: Eukaryota > Viridiplantae > Streptophyta > Pinopsida > Pinales > Pinaceae > Pinus > Pinus albicaulis. The sequence goes on along the minus strand of CM076575.1, from coordinate 561,042,346 downwards.
AACTGTTGTCAAATGTTCAATTTTGTTTAAAAAAAACATAACACTGAATATAATAGAAAATTTGAAAGCAGGTCATCACAAATTTATAGAAAACATTATCATAATATTGATACATAGTTATATTCAGTAACAATTATATTCAGAATCAAATGTCAATGATTGTAGCCATAATTCAGATATGTACGGAATCATATTCAAAACATAGTCATAGAAGGAAAAGTTACATAACAAAGTCATAATTGTGCAATGAGATTTGAATTAAATGCATTTGTTCTAGCATAAATTGGGATTGTGCTTCCATAAACTGTAAAACTACAAAAGGCATATGCAACTAGAAAACAAAAAATTGTATATAGTAATTAGCAACGCCTTCGCCATAACATAAGCAACAAAGTTAAATTATCTTATATTAGCTAACAGAAAACAAATGTTGAACAAATTGAAAATACTTACACTATGCAAAATTGTTTTTCATGATTGTTCTTATGTTAGATATGTTATGAGTCAATGACTAGTTGAAAAAATGTTTTCACCATATTTTTAATGTAATCCCTATCAGGAGAAACTGTAATTTCCATTTCCACGTTTTTAAAAAAATTTCCTAACTTCTTCTTGCACCTGGGCAACTGAGACAAATGTATGCTTTTTAACTCTATCAAAAGAAATTAGCCATGTGTTAATGTGTCCTGCAGTAAAATCAATGATGTTATCAAAATCCATTTTCATTGCTTGTTTTTTCTGGTCCAGTTCATCATTTAATGCGTCACTTGAAATTAACTCAGAATCATGTAGAATGTGTGGACCATCTAAGCATTTTATAATTTTTATTTCCATGAGATAGGCATCTCCTCTCCTCTTGTATAGCTTACTACTTTCATAAATTATATCCTCAAGTGTATCGATCCTCTCCCATATAGCTTCCAATTGCTTTATTTTATTATCATCTAGAAGTTTTTGTTTTTCTTCTCAATATTATAGAGTAGTCATAGCCTCTAGATAAAAGTAACTAAATCATTGCTAGCAAACTTCCTATCTTCCTCAATATCATTGTTAACCAAATTCATAAATGTCATCATTTGTTGTTAAAAATTCGTTAAATCGAAAATGGCTTGCCATGCATCACCAATAATTTCCAATATGTTATCGATGATTTGTGACTTGAATGCATTAAGAAGATTCACAACCTTGTTATATGTTTTTGGTGTTGCAATTGCAAAACTTGACAATGAAGGTGACCATATTTCCACTAAATGGATTTAGAATGTCTTCTAATTCTTTTAATATTCTTTTCAATCTAAGATTTTTTGCAATCACTTTGGTAACAAAATAAGCAACTGCATCAGTGGTAGATTTATGCACTACCATGATCCCCTTGATTTCAATGCCAAAAAAATAAATATCCACTTGTTCTTCACGAATAATCTTTTTATTTTCAACTTTCACCTTTTCAACTCTCAATTTTTTGGTAACTTTTTCATATTTTTCATTTTACAATGGCATCTAACATTCATTGAAAATAATTTCCTATTTTTCAATTCGATCCATTATCATATGATTCAGTGCAAAATTATTAGTAACCCAGTTAGGTGGCACATTATTGTCATTTTCCGTGTCTATAGTTTGTTGAATGCTTTCTCTATTTACGAAACTTTTGGACTTGGTTGTTTGAGCCATATGCATTTTTTTTTTCTGGAAAGTATTTGAAAATGTTCTCTTCCTCATCTCGATGAATTGATAGCTCACCAAGAACCAGTTTTCCAGTACCAGGAATTTTTCTCTTTCCTAGAATCGAGGATGAGGTTGCACCAGTATCTAGTGTGGAAGTTGGAGATTGTTGTGTAATATTTAGGGATTTTTGCTTCTATATTTCTTCCCTATTAATTTTGGTCTCTTGAGATGCTCTTTGAGCATCCATTATCGATACTTGATATTTGATTCTCTGCAAATTTTATAAATTATGTGGTGTGTAAACATTTTTTGAATTTGACAAATATTTAGACACATTGTTTTCTTACACATTATGAGACGCAAAAATTGAATTGGTTCTTATTCAGATGTAATTTAGGTTATTAGGGAAAAGAAAATGTGAGTAGAAGATGGAAAAGGGAAAGAAATAATAAATTGATAAAATGGAATGTGTGTTGCATGTGATAAATTTGATAAGATGTAATGACTATTGCATGTACTAAAACATTTTCCTGAGTTCGTGTGCTCATAAGGTGGGAAAAGAGAAAATAGAAATCAACAATTGTGTAGAAAAGGAAATACATTGGAGAGAAAATTACAAAAAAAACTAAGAAAATAACAAAATGAATTGTTGAATAACGTTGACTCTGCCCAGTTGTGAGCCCAGGAAAGCATTTTCTATTTCAAATGTCTTTTTTTTATTTTCTCTTCCATTGACATATGCAAATACTTCTTTGTTGATTGTATAAGCGAAAATAGCTTGTTTCATTTACCTAGTACATATTTTCACTCACAATCTCGCATAAATTCAAAAAGCCAGTGAGAGGGACATCCATTTTGACACTAGTGGATTCTATTTCATACATAATGGCTCTTATTTTAGAGGCTAATGGAATAGGATCATCATCCTTCAATTCTAAATTAAACAATTTGATCATCAATTGAACGAATTCTAGCTCAGAATGTGATTCATAATTCTTTCAACTTATTTAAAGCACCAAAATGATCTGCAAAAAATGTAATATGATGACTCACCTCTTCATTAACTGGTGTTTCAATCAGTTCATAGGCCTTGTTGTTCTTGTTCTCCCATATGGAAATCTCCTTATTAGAAGTGGGATTATGAGGAGGATTGCCTCCTTCTCCTTCACAAACTCCTTTCCACAACTCATTAAAAATAAATGTGTGTTCTATCTTCCTATACCACTCATGGTAATTCTCTTTGCTAGCGAGAACTACTCCCACTATGGATATGAGTGAATTCATCATCAAAAAAAATATCTACTTTCAATTTCCAAAATAATTACAACCTTACTTTCTTCCTTCTTGATTAGGTAATAAAATTGTTCAATATATAAATGGAAAATTTCCACTCTATATTATGTCAATTTTTTTTAATATGGGAATATATATATATATATATATATATATATATATCACCACTCATAACATAAAAAATCAATGCACTCTCATATTATATACCATATATCTTAACATACCACTCACATTACAATATGGAATTCAAGCCAACTCACATAATTCACATGAAATATATATATATCGTCCCCTTTTTAAAAAGATTCAACACATAAACAATAGAACACAACCTCACAGTCTGGTATGGTCAACACACATAATAAAATAAGTGTTCATTTAAAAAATCCCAACGCACATGCGAAATATATATGCCTCAAACAATAGCACATCCATGCATAAGATTGAATTTACTATTATCAAAATAGTCCATCAAAAATTTTGACGCACAAAATATGTTTGGGTCTCAATTTATGCACCAGACCAGCCTTTAAGAAAAAAAACAGTAGTTAAATGTACATACCACTACCATTCTACCATCACAGCACGGAGAATCATTTTGGTATCAAAGGTATAGTTGAACGACCATCAAGTTTCAATGACCAAATACCAATGTATATCGACAGAGATTAATACACCAACATTTCAACTAACAGTTAATCGACCAGTGCATAATCCAACATTCAACTCAATGAAATAAAATTACTACCACTCCAGATAGGTGTAGAGAATTAACACATAGATAGATAGAACACAGAGGGATAGATTTTAATAGCAGGAAAATAGTTGGATTTACAATGTAGAAAACTAAATTTGGGACCTATGTTCTAATACCATGTGAGGCTAGGAGAGTAACTTCGTGAATGCTTTTTATTTTGCATTAAGAAAAAACATGGATATATACAAGGAGAGGGATACTATTAGGATTCATCTTCCAATGTCTCTTCATCTTATAATTTCTTTTATCTTTTTATTTATAATATTCACATGAATTTCCCAATCCTTAGGATTAGGTGTCAACAAAAACAAAAAATGTATAGTGTGTGCAGTATTATAATCACACAAAGTGTAATCAAGCATGAATTGCATCATGACCACTCCATTATGAATGTGAAATATGAACATGACATTGCTGAAGAGTGAAATTTGTCCAAATGTGATTAATAATTTTCTTTTTCCCAAAAATAAAATTAATCGTTATTTCTTGTAACTGTTCGCATTTCATATACTCTAATAATTGTTTACTTATTTTTTTATTTGAATTTATGTCAATATTTAAATCTCCAATAAGTATAAAAAATGTAATCACTAGGTGTATATTATGCCCTTTCTATTGTTATTTATTCAATGATTGTTGAAATAGGTACAAGTGGCGCAACATATGCATTTATTATGCATATCTGGAATTGGACATATACTTCCAAAAAAAAAAGTTTGATTTTTTTATTGCAAATATTTTTTGTTGATATGATTTCAATGTTTTCTTGTATGCAAGTAAGGACTCCATGAAGAAGACAATTTGATATGTTGAAACTAAATTTGTGAAATTTAGTATTTCACAGTGGAAATTTTAAATGTGTTTCCTAGATACAGAGAATCGTAGCATTCATTAAGTCTTCATCACACACAATGTCGTTCACATGAGCATGTAGACTTCGCGTTGTTGAAATTTGCAACAAGAAACAGTGAAATTGGCATCCAGAAACAACATGACATCACACACACTAGTGTGGGACCAAAGGCCATGTAGTGATGGGTCCTAGCGATACATTAGTATGCAAGCCAATTTATTTAATAAATTGGAAATGTGTCTAATTTAATTTTCCCTTAATTAAATTGGACAATAAATTGTAATATTATCTCATAAACACTTGTAATAGTTAAATGAGTGTGATAGACTCAATTAGCTCATGAATTTCGATTTGAGGGTGGTTGGTGAGGCATGATGAGTGATTCTATTATTTTTTTAGTCCAAGTTGCAGTTAGTGTATTAGTTTAATACATGAGAAATCATTTAACTCAGTTAAGTGAGTTAAAATCAGTTTAACTAGTTGTAATTGATTGTTACACTAGTGAGAGGTCAAGTGAATTAAATCAAATTTAATTCACATGGGAACTATGCTACAAATTGTCCACAGAAGAAGCAAGCAAGAAGGAGCCTACAGTTGCAGTAGGTGAAGCATTAGCTTCACAGTTTGAGCTTGATTTTACTCTCATTTCATGCATGGCCAACACTGTAATGGGATGCATGTGGTATCTAGATAGTAGTGCCTCGTTCCATATGACGAGGAATAGAGATCTCTTCAGTGACATGGGGGAGAAGGACCCTCAGCAGAGCATAGAGTTTGGATATGATGACAGGAATAGCGTTACCGACATAAGTACAATTACCTTTCAGAGGGAGAATGGCTATTATCTCAGACTAGCAGATTTTTTGCATGTTCCAGGCCTAAGGAAGAATCTTGTCTCTGTAGCGGTATTGGAAGAACGTGGTTGTGAAGTAATGTTTAGAAAAGGAAAATTTTTCCTTAAACACATAGCCACGAGACAAGTGAAGCAAATCAGTATAAGATTCAAGAACCTGATGCTCTCGAGGTTGAGGATGTATGCAAGGCTTTGAGGAGAAAAGTAGTGGTTAATGACTTGAAGGTTGAGATGGAGAAATTATCTTTCAACATGCAGTCTCAGAAGGTTGTGGAGCAGCCACAATTGGAGAAGCGGAGAGGAGACCAAGTGGAAGAGTCCACTCAAGTAAAGAGGAGACTGAGTGGAAGACTCCACTCAAGCAGATACCTCCAGGAGGGGGGAATTTCGAGCCAGAAGGGAAGAGGGAGTACATGCAGGTATACCTATAGGTGTGAGGTGGAGTGATGTGAAGAATTAATCCCAAGAATAAATTTGGGCAGGGTTCATTGAGGTGGTGTGTCTCATGGATCGAAGATGGATATGAGGAGCCCACAGTACAGTAGTAGCAGGAAGGATCGGTTAGATTGATGTAGTGAGATGTCAGGAAGACATAAATCAGAGTGACAAGTGTCATATATTGGAGCACAGATCAGAGTTGGCAGTAGTGAAAAGTGCATGGATGCATATGTCAATAGCGCAAGGAGTCCAGTAGACATGTGCAGTAGCTAGAAGCAGTCAAAATAATTTGATGACAGATGCATTATATTGATTTATTTTTTTGGAGGCTATTCAGTTTCAGAAGTGTTGCATGCAAGAGTTTCATGTGTGAATAACACTAGATAAGTGTTGCATGCAAGAGTTTCATGTGCGAACAACACTAGAGAAGTGTTGCATGCAAGGGTTTCATGTGCACATGCAAGAACATTCCAAAGGTACCGGATCGGGACAGATTGATTCCTTTCTTGTTGAGAGGGAGTGTTGAAAATTGCAGCAAGAAACAGTGAAATTGGCATCCATAAACAACATTACAGAACACACACTAGCGTGGGACCATAGATCATGTAGTGATGGGTCCTAGCAATACATTAGTGTGCAAGTCGATTTATTTAATAAATTGGAAATGTGTCTAATTTAATTTTCCCTTAATTAAATTGGACAATAAATTGTACTCTTATCTCATAAACACTTGTAATAGTTAACTGAGTGTGATAGACCCTGTTAGATCATGAATTTTGAGTTGAGGGTGGTTGGTGAGGCATGTAGAGTGATTCTATTAGTTTTGAGTCCAAGTTCCAGTTAGTGTATTAGTTTAATGCATGAGAAATCAGTTAACTCATTTAAGTGAGTTAAAATCAGTTTAACTAGTTGTAACTGATTGTTGCACTAGTGAGAGGTCAAGTGAATTAAATTAGATTTAAGTCACATGCATTGATCTGTCAAGTGACTGATTATTTACTATTAATAGTTGCATGCATGTCAGTTCTGATGAAGACCCCATTGAGACAGAGGTTAAAGGGAAGTTGACTATCAGTTGTATTTTTAGAAAACTGCCCATATGCAGTTAAAACACCATAGGATTTCCCATGATACTTGCATAGTCAAGGAAGGTTGAAATTCCTAAAGAATAGGGATTACATTCCACAGGGATTGCGTGAGCAAGGCAGGCTGAGAAGAGGTTGAGAATTGGCTAAGTACTAGCCTGATTTTGTCCGGATCAGTGTGAGATAGTTAGCAGAGTGCAACAGATTCTTGTGAGAAGAGTGCATTGTAATTGTTTCATGATTCCTTGGTTCATTATATAATACAGATATAGGGGTTTAGAGCAGCAATCTTTCCCCAAGAAAAATATATGTTTTGTGGATTGATTTTCTTCTTTCTTTTACTTGGTGTGATTGTGCGATCGTGTTTAATTTCCGCAGAATTAATTGTAGGAGGATTCAGTATTTTTCTCTAGAATATTGCATGGTCAGATTGAATCCATTGGTATACATATTGTTTGTATAATTTCTACACGCATATTCAAACTTGAAATTTTTAAAGTATTTTCACTTGCTATCCGCTTCTCTAGGTATTCTGATTTCCATGATGCTTCAATTATTAAGTGATTCGTTTCTTTTAATACTTTCTTATTCATGAAAAATTTATTTTTTGTTATTTTTTAAGAACATACAATGATTCTATCATTATGATACATGACAATGATGTGTAAACTAGTCCATGTGTCGATGTGCCACTTGGATCAAATGCAAGTCCATTCAATGTTAAACCCTATGATTGGTGAATTGTTCTAGCACAAGCTAGTTGTATCAAAAATTGTTTGTGCGCTATAGTTATAAATATCTTTCTATGACATGTTAATGGTTTTCAAATTCGTAATATTGGAGTCTAATCAAATGAAATTTTTATGTCATACAGTTCACGGTACTTGTTTCTTTGAATTTTTCGATATTTGGATTTACAAAATCTATCCATAACACATAAAAATTCTTTCTATTTGTTGTATATTTTTTTCATATTCCACCCATGCCATTAATGAAGCCATCCTCTGTATTATAGTTCCTTGCATATAACTCAAGAATAAAATTGCATTTTATAAGGATTCTTGATGGTAATCTCGTTGTTTTCTCATATGCTGCAAACCCTATTTCCTTACTGTGAGATTCCTCAATTGCATCAAGAACTATAAGCTCTTCATTTACATGTGACAACATTTTTTCACTATGCTTCTATACATATTTGTTTCTATAAAATAGGTATGGAAACAATGGATCCAGTGGAGTAGATCTATAGAACTCATCATTTATAGATTTTATGTCATCATCAAACTGTTGATTCACTCACATTTTGTTAAGGATTTCAACAAATAATTTATCTGTTTGATGCATTGTCATACACAATTAATAGCATTTTGCTTATTCTTTCCAGTTATTGTATACTCATTTTTTTCTTGCTAAAATTGGTTGCTCAAAAACTAGAAAATATTTGATAGGTTGCGCGTGGAATGAGTCACCTGAAAATTCTACACCAATATTTCCAAAATAAGCCAATGGAGTATGCTTAATTTCCTGTAAACATTTTTCAACTTGGTATAATAATTTTGAACCTATCAAAGACGCCTCATCAATTAGCATGACACGAAGTTGTTCTCAATGTTTTTTCAATGTGTCTAATTTTACACCTTTAAGTGAAAGATATTTTGATTTGTTAAATGGTAAATGGAATGTAGAATGAAATTGTATACCACCTGCATTGAACATTTCCTTTCTTGTATATGTTTTTAAGATTCCATTTAATTGAGTTGGGTGTTGTCCGACCATGTTTTTGTACAAGTGAATTAGAGATTGGAATATTGCTATAATAGTAAATGTTTTTCCAACACCCATACCACTTGGTACAAGCACATACAATAGGTCATTTGCATTTTTTTTTATCATCCACTATTTATTTCACTATATTTGCTTCTTATTGGCTGAGCATTCTCATTGTTTCATAGAATTTTGTTTCTTCTAGTACTTCTGGTTGTTTTACAAGTTGGTAAGGTCTCTCAACAATTGATTTTTCATTTCTATCCTTAATAAAATATTGAAATTATGACTCGCTATCATATTCTTGATAACTTTTTTCACTATCTATTTCTTCATATGGAGGTACATTTCTTTCAAACAAATCACTCTCTTTGTTTTCAAGCTTAGCTTCTATGCTATCAATATCATTCCACGTTGTCATTGCTTCATTCGTGAATTCCCATTCGTTACATTTTATGATTTTATCAAATAATAAATATGCATTTTCCCAACTTGAGTATTGTTCCTTAAATATGTACTCGTCAATACGATATGGGACATACAAAATTAATCATTCTTCGTAATAGTTAACAACATTAATATTTTTATTATAATTTATGTACCTTATAACATATGGTCTCTCAAAGCCTCCTCTTTTTTTTCCTTGTACTATATAGCACAATGTAAATCTTACTAAACATATATTTTCAATGTTTTTTGGTCATTTCATATAGTGATCAATAATTGATAAACATGCTATGTTTTTTGAATCATTTGGTTCATGCTCTAGGTCTTTTGGTTTATTTAGTAAAAATGTTTGATCGTCAATTGTTAAAATATTAATAAATATACATTTTCTTGAACTAGTATTTAGTGGCATTAAGAACACTATATATACAATTTTTTGTGCAAACATTTGTTGTAAGTTCAATAAATCTTTTGCAAGTCTTGAAATTGTCTTTATGATATCACCATCATTTTTTTTACATTCACTTTGCACATGTTTAAACATCAATGTCATTGTTTTATCTAGATTTGTCATATATGAACTACACTTTGTAATTGTAGCATATGATTCAAGTCCAAATTGAGCATTAGTATTTGCACCCTAGATTAATAGAACATGTCGAGCAAAGCTATTAGTCCATATGTTTGTTGATTCTCTTTTCAGTAAAATTTTTCTTTGTTTAAGAGTACACTGAATTGCATAGATATAATCATATTCAGTTATACCTATTTTTTCCATAAAAATATCAAATGTATATGTATCATCTTGTTCCATATTCTTTATTACATCAAATATTTTTATTGCATTTTCCTTTGTTTTTCATTATTGAATTCAATAGGCTCAAGTATTTGTGTCCTTGGCATTGGTGGAATTGGAAAATTGAACCTGAAATGCATATGGTTTCCTAAGTACTTGTGTGACGATGACATTGAATAGTTTTCATATTTGTAAGTAATTTAGTTGAATCACAGGATGATTACTTTTCAATGAAAAATTTCAGTATTTGTGCTTGTCCCATAAATGGGAGAATTGTGTATCCATATAAATCCATGTTCATGTTGGCTTCCTTGATTTTAGAATTATGTTATAAAGAAATAGTCAATGACATCACCAAATTACTTGGAATCATGTAAAATTGATTGGTGTAGAACATTCATTCTACTTTTATAATATCATACACATGTAACGAGGTTTGTTCTTATCATAGTATCAATGTCATCTTCCTTTAATTCGTTTTTAGTGGCTAGTTTTTTTCTTAATGTATTTGTTGCAAATCATATATTAAAGGCTCACAGATATGTTCAACACTGCTAAACGAAAAAAATAAATTCACTTGACCTAACTGTCGGATCATTGCATATAATTTCTTGCGTAAATGTGAAAAATAGTCTCGTGATGTTCGTATTCGTCTAAGATCCATATAGGCAATGTTTGATGCAAGAATGCATTTCAAATTTTGTTTTGCTTTAACGTCTTTAGCTATTATTTCTTTTCCTTTTATTTGTATCTTTCTTATATGAATCCAAATACAACTAAATAATTGATTCTAGATAATTCACATTGTTTCGTAAAACAAATTTGTTATATGATATTAAAATTCATGATCTTGAAGAAAAACTTCCCACCGAGCAATATCCTGATATGTAAAGTTTATTGTAACATTGTGTAATCATTTTTTTTCTAAAACAATGTGGGAAAGCTCATCTCTTACAAATATTTATCTCTGAATATTCCCAAAGGCCTATAGCCTTCACATGGAGCAATGTTAATTTGATTATTACAGAGATCATAAATACTACATGAATTGCTAAATCCATGTAATATTGTTTTTGTTGCCAACTCTTTATCATAGTAATAATTATCATCATTGCTTCATGTATCTATATCTATATCACATGCATATCCATCTTTGTTTTTATCAAAGACTTGTTTCCAATCTTCGTTTATTCTGACATTCTCTAGTTTATAGAGTGGAGTTTTACACAATTGTCTTAATGCCTTCATGACTTTATGAACACATATTCTCCCAACAACAAATATGCTTTTAAACAATAAACATATTTTAATTTCCACAACCATAGTACTAGATTCATTTATGTCACCAGAAAGTGCAATTTTAATTTGGGATATGGTAGCAAGTACATTGATTAGTCCACCAATCAATGTCGATTGTGGTTTTCTAAAACTTTGTCCAAGATACCATGTTTGAAAAAATGGTAATTGAACGATATCGGTATTTCCTCGAATTCATAAAGTTATTTCACTTTGGAAATTTATCTATTACAACTAATTCTCTCTGAAACTATAAATTTGATAACTTTGTCACTGTCTGATTCCTTTTTGCATTTTTTGCATATGCACTTAATTTTGGACACATTGCTGATTTTTTTTCCTATCACGTCTCTTTTAAACCAAGTTTGATTGCATATTGCACAGTCATAAATAGGAACATATTTTATTTTCTTAAAATACGTATGTCCAACCACTGTTTCAGATGTATAATCGAACATATATAACAATTATTTATGTTTATTAGCAAATATTCTATTTTGTATTTACTTTCATTGCTTTGATCATCTTGTAATCCAAATTGTTTCCATAACATTATTGTTTCTTATGTATTTTTTGAGTTCATGCAATGAATAACATGGTATCTTGCTTACATTTATAGGCTTTGTATTAAGTTCCATAGTATCTCCATCAATGTTCATGTTCTTAGAGCTAAATTTAATGGTTTGCATAGTTTTCCAAGAACACTTGGTTCAAAAATATCCTTGTTTCATATATGTTTTTTTAGTCGATGGAATGATAGTTGTGATATATTTTTTCCACTGATAAACTTTGTGTTAATTTCTATGCCATTTTTCATTCACGTTCATGTTTTCGAAGTCATTTATATTAACGTCACTATGTTTTTTATTGGATTCTTCTATACACTGATCTTCGTTAACTACTTCAATAGGATGTGAAATGTTTTTTTTTGTAATATATCTTTGATATGTTCAGAATGAAAATGACCTATACACATGACACATTGCATAACATGGAATATTGTTGTGTCTTTCCCAAACACATGAAATTCAGCCACAACAGCTAGAGTCTCAGTGGACCATATGCATAAAGTTATGTTCAAGATATACCATATCCAATCATAAAAAAAAGGGTCGTTGTCTATCTTCCCTTTTTCATATGGCATTACTAATTGTATAATGTATCCTTACCAATCTAATATTCTAGTAAATTTCATAATTGTATGTTCATTCGTGTATTTTTCTATGCATTTTAATGCAAACGAATAATTATGTATGATTCTGTTGCAAAAAAATTGTGCAATTGTGTCTCATAAATAGGGAACATCATATTCATTCTCCATCAATTGGCATATTGTTTCAAAAAAACTTTCACCATAGATACTCCTGAACCTGGAAAATATCTTAAACATATGTCAACCATTTCTATTTGGATCCATCCATGTTATGTTTGTTCGTATGATGTTATATTTATTATACATTCATGAACGGTTCCTATAGAACATTTTTTCCTACACATAAGTGGTTCAAAATGTACGGAAATTAATTTTCATCATGGAACAATATTTCATAACTTTATTTGCACAAATTTGAATTAAAATGAAAATAGTTGTTCATTGTTGTCTTTGACCAAATTCTTATGGGAATTTTTAGCTAGTTCAATAACCAATATATACAAAATATGTCCCCTTAAAGACCTCATTCTTCCCCAACGATAATATTTGAAGTTTATTTTTTCATCCTTTCCAAGTAAATATTTGGGCTATTTATACCATGCATTTGTATTAATGCATCTATATTCAATTCATGTTCATAAGATAATATGGCTTCAACGTTCCCTTCATGCAAAAAATTCCTGAAATGTTCTAGTGTTCCTTCACGCAACTCTGTTGACGCGTATCTAAAATGCAATAGAGTTTGCCTAGTATCGAACAGGAAATCTCCCACAGCATATGCAAAATTGTTTAAAATAAATAGATTATGATTCCTTAGTATTTCATATACACCATTTATTTCTACAGTAAAAAAATTCTTCTCCATTGATTCTTTAGAAATCATGCTTCAAACACGCTTGTTCATTGATGCTTTAGCAATCACACTTTATAGAAAAAAAAAAATTAATCAATATGTTTTATTGCTCAACAATAGGCACAACATAAACAATTTACAGTAAAATGAGCAAAATGATATAGCTATAACTGATTCAAGTAAAATGTTTTTCTATGAATGACATCTACAATCACAAAACAGATGAACCATAATGTACTTGATACAGATATTGTAAAATATGTATATGTTTTCGAAAATAGATAATGTGCATAATCCTTATGCTAACAATCAAAATTCATAGTTCTTAGAACATAGTATCGATTTCGATAACTTTGACAAAAACCATTCATAACGAGCCCCCCCCTAGAACTATGAACTATTCCAATGTGCATTGGAAATATGCATGCCAAAAAAAGAATGCATGATCAACCCCTGGCCAATCCAACTACCAACACATTACTTGTTAAAATTACGTCACAAGAGCTTCATAAAACTTACACCTTTTGATTTATGATTCTTACAGTAATGAGAAAAACACACACTTCTCAAAATAGACTATCAAATTCGACAACTATGAGAAAAAACATGTGTAACGAGCCGCCTGAGAACTATGAACTACTCCAATATGCATGCCAAAAATAAATTCATGATCAACACTTGTCCAATGTAACAATTAACATGTTACTTGTTAAAATTACGTCGCAACATATTCATAACTTAGACCTTTTGATTTATGATTTGCATTGGAGAACAAGTATGCACAATAAAAAAACACAATATTTTTGTGGAAACGTTCCGCACCTTCATATTCACTTTCCCCTGCACTTTTTTCTAGCACACTTTCCTTCTGCAAAATACTTATTTTTAAATGACCGAAGCCACTTAATATCAATCACTCTATACAATGTGTCATGTGGTTTCATAATTATTTATTTTCATATGTTTATGTGATTCAATGTAGATATGTGTACATGATCTATCATGTTTAACATGTCCCGCACACAAAATAGTTACACGTGGTCATTATACACAGAAATGAGAAATATAGAGTTAGACAACAATGAGAATGTTGTTGATTAAGCAAGTAATTTTAAGTACAAAACATAAATGGCTAGAAATTTTATTCTTTCACAGTGCATCTATATGATGCAAGTATCATTTGAGCTTTTGTTTCTTTACGTAAGCTTTTATCTCCAAAGTTGGAATTCCATAAAATCACATCTTCGGCTTTCAACTAGGATTTAATGGCATCTATAAATATCGCATGAAAAATAGAAAATATTAAACATAAAGCAATGCAATCTGATGTTTCTTTTATTTTGAGATGTTGTTCAAGCCCAGTTGGAAATCGATTATGTATTTTGCACGACATCATAGATATGAAATACAGTCAATGCTTCAATTATTATGGTTTCCTTGTTCCGTTAAGCTCCTACATGATACAACGTGAATGGGTCTTTCCCCCTTCGAATCCCTCAGGTTTTTTCCCGGTTAATCCATTCTTGCTTTATTTAGAAATAGAGAAGCCTTACGACACCTCAAATTTCCACCACTCCACTATAACACGCGGATCGCTCTAACATGTATTACTAGTACATTATTTTTTCATTATTTAATTTTAAGTTTTTTTCCATTTAAAAATTTTGCAGTTTTAGTTATTTGGAAGAGAAATTGCATAGAGCTCTAAATCGGCATGAACTGGAATATCTACGCAAGACATTAATGCATATATGAACACACCTTCAGCTTTCAATTAGGTCCAAATGGAATCTCTAAATATCGTACGAAATGCATGAAACGTTGAACATAAAGAAGACTGGAAATGTCTTTCAAGCTCAATTGAAAATCTTGGATGTGTTTTGTAATAAATCATGGATCTGAAAAACAACCAATGCTCGAACGATCATGGTTTTTTCTCTCCGCATATTAAAATTTGTCTGCTCAAAAATTTGTTAATAACTGAATGGGGGTGTAGATCCTTTATGCACTAGGAAGATCATTTATTTGGTTAATTTTTAAACTATTTTCCATTTAGAACTTTTGCAAATATAGTTGTGCAGAAGAACAATTGCACAAAACTAATTAATTGATCAAAGGTTGTTCTCTCAAATAATACGGAGTTGAGAAAAAAGTTTTTGTTTTGTGAAATGAAGAATGTATGGAAGATGAGGTATGTGCAGGTGATCTAGGTGGATATTGGTGGCCACCCGCCTATTCCACTTGGGGCCCCACCATTGCCTCTTTCAGTTTTTCAGTTTCGGCACAACTTACTATTTTTAGCAGTTTTTCGGGTCCTGAACTTCCGGAGCCGTTTTGAGGCCCTAAACGATGTTTTTTGGGCATTGCACCTCCAACGAATATCATTTCGTTCCAAAATAGATATTTGTGCCGAAAGTTGTAGTCCTCGGATAGATCTTTCTAATGATGTACCATGTGCGTCAAACGGAGATAGTATGCCAAAGTTACGTCCCTGGGAAGTTGAAACACTCATTTACCCAAACGGGGCCCATAGTTTTGGCGCTTCATCTCCTAGGGTTAGGTTTTTGGATGTTTAGAGTTCTCCATTGTTTCTAAATAATAAATAGGCCCTCAAGCCTCATTGTAACTGAGTTTAGAGGCCTGTAGCCACCACATCTCTTCTCAGAGATAGCTACCAGTGCCCTAGATAGTTGTATTTCCATTCTGTCTGTAAGCAAATTTCAATTCTTTGATATTAATGAAATGAAGTGTTATTTCCACTGCATCTCTATATTTATGGTTATGTGTTTATTCTGTTGCGTTCCTGCATAAATCCGGATCAGTGGTATCAGAGTGTTCTGTTTTTTCTCGATCCTTCTTTGCATGTCCCCAACGAGATCGGGGTATGAGGAGTTAAGGCTCGATCTGGTGGAACCTTTGCAAGATCAGCCTCGCAAACCCCTATGGACGCCCATGGGGGACGAAAAGAAAGATGAGGGAGCAGGAGATCCTATCAAAATATTGCTCGAGGAGGCCCTCGAAAAACAAAGGAACGCGATGATGGATAATTTTGCCCAGATCCTTCAACGGCTGCCCACCAGCGGCGCATCTACATCCAGCAGCCACTCTAGAGGTGCGACTCCTTTTAAGGTACAAGTAAATTTTGACATTCCCATATTTGAGGGTCAAATAGATGCAGATGTTGTAGATAGATGGTTGAATCTATTAGAAGGATATTTCTCGGTTCATGACTTTTCCGATAGGGAGAAGATTATTTTTGCACTCCTCAAAGCGGCCCCCCATGTCAAGGACTGGTGGGAAACCCACTGTGAGAAAAAGGACGAGATAGAACCCTCTTTGTTCTCGGACGTACCCACTTGGAATTCTTTCCGAGACACTGTCAAGGAACAATACTATCTCGTGGGGAGATCTGAGGACAAGTACATACAATGGACCACGTTGCGGCAACAAAGGGATCAAGATGTGCATGAGCTGACGAATCTGTTCCATACCCTGCGCACCAAGTTGGGTATCAAAGATTCAAAGAAAAATCTGGTGCTAAATTATCGCAGTTGTCTTCACAGATACATTCAGGAGGAAATGGAGTTCCTCGATATCTCCTCGCTTGGTACGGCATACCGGTATGCTGCCAAGATTGAGAAGAAATTCAAACAGAACAAGTGAGACTTTGGATCTGCGAATCAAAATCAAGGGAAAGGTGCTCCCAAACTGCAGAAAAAAGGACAGAGCCAAGGCATGGCAACTCAAGACAACCTGTTGAAGCCACAAGCAAAGAAGAACACCACAAAGACAAAGAAGGACACGGGGAAGTGGTGTGAGTTCCATAAGAGCTCCACTCACAACACAAGTGAGTGTCGGGCCAAGCAGTCGCTAGTGGACGAGATGTGGGCTTCCGATTCAGATGCATGCTCCGAATCTGAATCAAAACCTGACAAGGGGAATGACAAAGGGAAACAAATTATTTATGCGGAGCCCAATGCCACTGTTGCCATTACGAAGATCCAGAAGGAGGAACCGGAAGATCCGGAGGAGGAGGAACGTCTCTTCCACTCCCAGATGTGGGTAAAGGGCTCCCTGGTACAGTTCATTGTCGACAATGGGAGCCAAAATAATCTCATTTCGACAGACGTCGTGAAGCAGTTGGGCTTGCCGACCACAGCTCACCCACATCCATACACCATCGGGTGGCTTCACCAAGGACGAGAGCTCCGCGTCAGCCAGCAATGTCGCCTTCCCTATAGCATCAAGCCCTTCACGGATGAGGTATTATGTGACGTTGCTCCTATTGATGTTTCTGATGTATTATTAGGACAACCATACTTGTGGAAGCGTCATGCTATGTATGAGTCTCGGCCTCGCGCTGTTATTGTTACTTTGGGAAATAAGTTGTACAGGATACCAGAGGTACCACCTCCTACCGCTATCTCTTTGGTTACTGCAAAACAATACAGTAAGCTCATTTCCCAAACCAGGAAATTCATTTTCATGATGATCCACCCCCAGGGCAAGAAGAAGACTGTGGCCACAACCTCCAGACAAGGCTCCTCTGCACGACAACAACAAATGGATAAGGTTGTGGAGGAGTACGGGGACATCCTCACCTCACCCACAGGGGTTCCTCTGCACTGTCAGGTCAAGCACCCGATTGATCTGACCCCAGGTGTACCACTACCTAATGGATCGATATATCGGCGCTCTGTTCTGGAGAAAAATGAAATCAAGAGGCAGATTCAGGAGCTGCTGCAGAAAGGTCACATCCGACCAAGTTCATCGCCCTGTGGGATCCCGATCATGTTGGTACAGAAGAAGGATGGGACGTGGAGACTCTGTATTGACTATCGGGTGCTGAACAAGATCACTTTCTGGAATAGGTACTCGATCCCACGGATTGATGACCTTCTGGACCAACGCAAAGGTGCAAAATATTTCAGCAAGATTGACTTGAATTCGGGGTATCACCAGGTACCGATTGAACCCTCTGATGTGTGGAAGACTGCCTTCAAAGCCAAGGAAGGCCTTTTTGAATGGCTGGTCATGCCTTTCAGGTTGAAGAATTCTCCCGCAACCTTCATGAGGATGATGGATGACATCTTGCGGCCATTCACCCACTCATTTGTATTGGTGTACTTGGATGACATTCTAATCTTTAGCCAGACTTGGGAAGAGCACCTTCACCACATCCGATAAGTCCTCCAAACACTGCGGAAACACAAGTTGTGTGCCAATCTGGAGAAGTGCACTTTTGGCATGACCCAGGTTCAATATCTGGGATACATTATTGATGAAAGGGGGGCGAATGTGGATCCAGCCAAGATCCAAGTCATTCGGGATTTCCCAACCCCAACTACTATAACAGAGCTTCGCAGCTTTCTGGGTCTTGCTAATTTCTACCGGAGGTTCGTGTTGGGATTCTCTCATATCACTTGGCCCTTGAGTCAAGTCACCAAGGGAGGAGCGAGAGAAAAATTCTTTTGGTTGGAACCTCAACAGAAGGCGTTCATAGAATTGAAAAACCGCCTCTGTTTTGCCCCAGTGCTCACTTTATCAGACTTGCAACAGCTATTTGAGATCGAGACAGATGCCTCTGACTATGCTATTGGGGTAGTTCTTACTCAACAGGGACATCCAGTGGCATACCACAGTGAGACATTATCTGACACAGTTCGCAAGTGTCCCACTTATGACAAAGAAATGTATTCCATTATGCAAGCTTGTCGACAATGGAAGCATTACATTTTGGGGAAGGAAACAATCATCCACACAGACCACCGGCCCCTGCAGTTCATACAGACACAAGGGAAGTTGCAGAATGATTTCCATCAGAAGTGGTCCACATATCTGCAACAGTTTCATTTGAACATCAAGTACAAGAAGGGTAGCACCAATAATTTTGCAGACTGCCTCAGATGACCACCGATCGTGGCGCTCACCACCATGCTCAACTCTTGTGGGCATGAGACTTCTGATTGGCTACTTCTCTATGAGAGTGACCTAGAATTCAGCCACACTTACAAGGCACTCTTGGGGGGTACGCAAGTTCCAAATTTTCACCTACAAGATGCACTGTTATGTCACTTGGGACACCTTTGTGTTCCTTCAAGCGAGCGTGCCAAGATGATATGGGAAGAACACTATAGTCGAGTCGTTGGGCATTTCAGGGTTGAGAAAATAGTAGCAATCCTGAAGAAGTATTTCTATTGGCCGAACCTTCGAAAGGATGTCGAGAAGCACATCAGATCCTGCACTGCTTGTGCCATTGCCAAACCGACCAGCAAGAAGCAAAGCCTATATACTCCACTACCTACCCCTAGTCAACCTTGGGAATCCATATCCATGGATTACATGTCGGGCATGCCTTCTACTAAGTAGGGAAATGACTGTGTTTTTGTGGTCGTCGACAGATTCTCGAAGATGGCCATCATGGCGGCCTGCAAGAAGAATATCACAGTAGAAACCACTGCTAAACTCTTCTTTGAACGAGTGTGGGTGCACTTTGGGATCCCACAGTCTATCATATCAGATCAAGATAGTAGGTTCCTCAGCACATTTTGGTCCAGCCTCTGGTCAATGTTGGATACCAAGCTCACCAATTCCACAGCTTTCCATCCCCAAACAGAGGGCCAGACAGAGGTCGTCAACAGAATGCTTGTACACATTCTGCGCATGTACAATTCAAAGCATCCACGCACATGGGACGAGACCCTCCCATATGTACAACATAGTTATAATCGAGCTCTCCACAGTTCAATCGGCCATAGCCCCTCTCAGGTGGTTTTGGGATTCCAGCCACTATGTCCTATTGACGTAGCCATACCAGTTGCAGCTGCTCAGGCCGATTCAGCTCATGTCCAGTCTGAAGTTGACAAAGCAAGTAGCTTCATCGAGCGCATTCAACACATCCACCAGCAGGTTCATGATATATTGGATAGAGCCAATTCCAAGTACAAGAAACGCCATGATCAACACTGCGTGCCACACAACTTCCAGGTGGGCGACAAAGTATGGCTACATTTGCAGAAGGAGCGCCTCACTAGACCCCACCGCAAGCTTCGCCCGCTCTGATACGGGCCGTACACCATCACCAAGGCTGTAGGGAACAATTCCTTTGAGCTCAATATTCCACCATTCCTTGGTCTGCACCTAGTCTTCAATGTGGATCGCCTTTGTCCTTACTTCCCACCTCTACTAAACACCTCAGACATTGCAGAACAACTCACACCAACAGAGTTAAACCCAGACTGCATGGACCAGACCACCACAGATTGTATCAGGGACATGAAAATAAAGAGCACTTGCCAACAGAACATCCAACTGTATCGGGTTTTCAAAGCTGGCCAACTCCTACACCAAGGCAAGTGGTTCACCAGGGACCAAGTTTAGCAGAAGTTTCCTCATCTCATGGAAGAACTCAACACAATGGGGACCATTGCTTCCTAAGGGGGGAGGAATGATCCAGGTGGATATTGGTGGCCACCCACCTATTCCACTTGGGGCCCCACCATTTCCTCTTTCATTTTTTCAGTTTCGGCACAACTTACTATTTTTAGCAGTTTTTCGGGTCCTGAACTATCGGAGCCGTTTTGAGGCCCTAAACGACGTTTTTTGGGCATCGCGCCTCCAACGAATATTCATGCCATTCTGGAATGGATATTTTTGTTGAAATTTTTATTCCTTGGATAGATATTTCTAATGATGTACCATGTGCATCAAACGGAGATAGTATGCCAAAGTTACGTCCCTCGGAAGTTGAAACACCAATTTACCCAAACGGGGCCCATAGTTTTGGCGCTTCATCTCCTAGGGTTAGGTTTTTGGATGTTTAGAGTTCTCCATTGTTTCTCAATAATAAATAGGCCCTCAAGCCTCATTCTAACTGAGTTCAGAGGCTTGTATCCGCCACATCTCTTCTCAGAGATAGCTACCAGCGCCCTAGCTAGTTGTATTTCCATTCTGTCTGTAAGAAAATTTTAGTTCTTTGATATTAATGAAATGAAGTGTTATTTCTGCTGCATCTCTGTATTTATGGTTATGTGTTTATTCTGTTGTGTGCCTGCATAAATCCGGATCAGCAGGATAATAGAGGTGCATAAGGGACACGTATTTCTAATACATTTATTTTTTATTCACACAATCTAGCTCAACAAGAAAGGGTAACCGAAGTGTCAAGAGTGTAGAACGACAAGCTAATACGTTAATAGGAAAGGAAACACAATGAAATTTTTATGACACGTCCCTAAAGAGCTTGTTACCTATATAGGCCATTATCTATATTTTCAATTTTCCCAATGCCTTCGATGCAATATTCATGACGATGTAAAACTATTTGCTTTGATTAAAAGCTTAGGCAACAGCTAACGTGAAAGTAAGCAATCTAATGGAAACTATGTTTGAACACAAAGGGATTACCATAGTTGATAGCGGTAATGAAAATTGAATTGAAATAATGTAGTCGACATTATTCCCGAATCACATGCCAACATAGCACACGAATGACCATTTTGAGTCATTGATTATGTTATCACAATAAGCTTCATTTTTTGTTTAAAAAAATTTTCATAAAATGCTGACAATTGCAGTGTCAACATTTTAGTTTTCATAAACAAGAAAATCACAGATAGAGGGGCTATCAACGTTTTAAATGTTCTGATAAATTTTTCTGAAGAAATTCGCTAAAAAATGGTTTATCAGTGTTTTCGATATAACTGACAGGCTGACTCTCAGCACATTTTTGTAAAAAAAAATCAATTAAAACTATGTTTTTCCTGTAAAAGGCAATAAATTTGGGAGCGTTTTCCAAATATATGGAAAAAAATTTCCTAAATATGAAGGAATTCATTTTCTACAACGAACCCATTTAATAAAACCTCTCTCGGTTTTCTAACAAGTGTTATAGTTTGAAAATTTAGAAGGTATATTTGAAGGCTATTTTTCAGGATTTTTCAATCCTATTTTAGTATTTTTTTTCAAAATCAGTTTCCAAGCATATGAGAACTAATTTTACAAAATCGAAAAACATTTATGTCCGTAACGAACCCATTTACAAAAACTTATCTCGGTTTTATAAAATATATAAAGGTTTTGATGTTTCAAAGGTATCTACAGACCATATTTTGCAGGAATTCGTGAGGGAAAAGCTCATAGACAATTGTTGAATTGGATGCCACCTCATCAAATTCGACTTGTTGTTCCTTATTTCTAGCAATGACTCCAACAACAGCATTACCTTTAGATGCAGATAGGCTTGGAAATTTTTATGTGCATGTATTTGAGAGATACGTTTTATCTCTTTTATTGTTAGTAATTTGTAATTAAATCTGAAGACTATTATTCTGTAACCAGTTGATGTATGGTCTATAAAGACTTTTTCATGAAAATGAAAAAGGGCTCGCTTTTTATTGAAAATGTTTTGTATTCTAGTATATTTGAGCAGTCTTAAATATATTACAGTTTTTTATGAGAAAAATTATAATTAATTTATGTGTTGTGATTCCCTATCAGTTTCTTCTCTGTTATAAAAATTCTCTTTCATGACTGAAAACGTTGGTATCCAATATCGGAATTCATTGATGCTCCTTTCTAGTATTTATCAACCATTAGTATTTTTTTCCCTCAATCAATTATATACTCTGTCTCATTTTAGTCCTTTTGTTCCAATTTCTCAAATAGTCAAAGGATGTGTTGCTATCATATTTTTTATAGATTGCTCGTTAGATCTGTAGAATTTTGATAGATTGGACTCCATGCCCAATGGTATGTATTGTAGATATCCCAACCAATTTCAACCTATGAACTAAATCTGGCCATAGATCTTAAAATTGAAACCTTCTACTATAGTGACCTTTGGGTAGTTGTGTTTTAGGGAGAGATCCCTCTCAGGGTTGAAGGGCCAGCTTTCAACCTAAAAGAGGTTTGAGGTTACCTTGGGGTTTTTCCCACAGCCAGGGTTTTCCCTAAGTGATAACTAGGTATTAGAATGATATGAACGAAAATCATTGTGCTAGCAAGAATTTGTATCAACTTCAGAAGTCACACATGTATGTTATCCTTTTCGAACTAAATTGAAAAATATTTCACACATGCAAGGACTAATGATATATCCAATGTAATGATTATCTATAAAAAATGGAAAAAATGGAAAATTCCGCGAATATTACAAAGCTATAAAACATCATCTAAGGGAACAAACCCAACAAAAGCACTGATAGATCAGAAAAATATAACAATTTGTAATTGTGACAAGAAAAGTAGTGCAACAATCACACGAGGAATATATAAAGCCATGTTATTACTATAGAGAAAATTTAAAGGAATGAAAGTAATGAAAAGCAAACAAAGAAGAATACCCTATATTTTTTACCGGTGTACTATGATCCAATCATACTAGGCAGCTCTAAAGAGAAGCCCTGCAAATATCAGGAGGCCCTATTTGATTATAATGTTTTGCGCTGACAATATGGGAAAACGATGCATTGTGAACGCACCAGAAATATTGTTGGACGGAAAAATTAACACTTTGATCAACTTGTTGTTAATGGTGATAACAAATTCTCATATTCTCAACACGTAACATTATAATTGAAAAAATGAACAATTTGGTCAATGATCAATCGTATTGATTGAATGCATGTAAGTTTTACGAAATTGAAACTTATTAATGATTAATAGTTTCTATCTTATTTAAAACAAAATAGTGATGTTTCTTTTTTAATGTTTTTTAAAGTCCTTATTGTCATAAATTAATGTTTTTTATTCAAAAGGAAATATTAATGTTTCTTATTTAATGTTTATTAGATCTTATATTATTATTTAAATTAATTTCGTGTTTGCAGAATAAATTTTCCTCTATATCCCTGTTCTCACACACATACAACATCCTCTGCACATTCAAATCTTGTCTCGTGTGATTAAATATGCAAAAGCTTTCAATGGAAAAAAACTAAAAATGAAACAATACAAGATAATCGCACTAGTAACTATTGTCTTGCTCTCAATGTGAGAGCAATAACTGAAGAAACCGCGTGAAATCCATACATCTATTTTGTTTATATTGAATTTTGACAATATCAACATGCTAATGGTTATTGTGAAAGAGAAAAGTGGACTTATCTGTATATGTAAATGTTACACCATTTTTTGGTCATCTAACCTACTATCATTAGATGGACCCAAGTACACCACGTAAGACCAATTTTACCCTAAGTAAAATTGCTTTCACTATGTAAAATAACTTAATAAAACACATTTATTAGGTTGTTTATGGTCTAAACAGGAAACCCCAAAAGGAAATATTAAACAAACCTATATTTGTTTAATTTTCCTAGTCATGTCTAACCCAAAATAAAGAAATTAATTAGATAAATCTTTATTTATCTTATTATTTTCTAGGAATAATTATTTAAATCTTATTTAAATAATATTCCTTGTTAAATATGACTAAATCACCCTTAAATAATTAAATAAATCACTATTTATTTGATTATCCTTCAACCACTTCCTTAAAATGATAAATAAATCATTTATTTATTTATTATTGACAAATAAATGGATTTGACCCAAGTCAAATACCTTTTCCCTCCAACAAATATAATAAAATATTCCATAAAAGGTGGATCTAGATTTAGTTAATGATATTTTAATCATGCACCAAGATCTAGAATGACCCAATATTTTGTTATAAATAGGAGGGTTTTTCCTATCATTCTTCACCTTTTGTTGCCTATTAGATCACTCTGGATCTATACACTTGGTCACATTCTACATTATTTGTTGTGTGAGCTCCCTTTGAGTTCTATCTTTGTCTGGGTTTTCTACACCAACAAGAGAGAGAGAGAGATTCTAGATCTGAAGTGCTGAGGACTTCCAAGAACCCATCCCATTGAGGAGAATTGGATACACCTTCTTTTTTTCCTCCCAGGTGCCCTTAATACAAAAATTCTTTCAAAAAACATTGTTCTTGTCTTGTCTATTGGATGTATGGAGCAAAAATTTATTTTTACTGCTTAATGTCTCTTTATGCATAGATCTGGTTTTCTGCAGCACTTTTCTTGATCAACAAACTACAAATCTGAAGATATTGGCAGCCATCTTTGATGTTAGGGCTATAAGTTATGCATAGCTAAAGTGGTATTTTTTCGTACACTTCGACAAAAGATTCATACTAACAATAAAGTTGATATTTTATTGTTCAACTTGAAAGTGAAATGTTTAGGGTTTTTAACCAATTATGTCAATTTCATTAACACATTAAAATGATTTAAAACTCAATATTGCAGAAAATAAATAAGACATCGGTACCATAACAGTACAAACAAGACCACAAATGATGAAGGAGTTCACCCCTCCTAGGCTACATCTCCTTGTCCAGCTTCCAATGTTGGGCCTCTTTCATTAGCTCAAAAATATGTGTTTACATCAAGTTATAGTGCTTAGAATGCTAAAAACATGTCTCCAATGCCTCAAGAATAGTCAAAAACCCCAAGTTGGGCTCTTTCTCCACTCAAAAAGGTCAAAAAATAACTGAGTTACGCTCCATATAATTTTTTCTGGTAATTTTCCTCCAATTCACACCCACCTGAAAATTTCTCTACAATTTCCAACTTTTTCGGCCACATGGAGTAAAAAATTCGCCCTGCATTGACGAGATTCCAGTCGCATCGGGTGCAGATTGTTGCTTCCTTAAATTTCCTATGTCGTCCTTGAACCTGATAAAAATGCACCAATTGGCATATGAATCATCGTCGGATGTGGGGTTGTTGGAATCGATTTTCGGTCAATGGTTTAATTCCAGTTGAATTCTAGGTTGGTTTATCGCGATGTGGTTTGGTTTATCGTTTTTTGATTTGGTTTGTGGGAACCCTGCCCAAGGTAGGTTCCGCTCCCAAACTTCCATTAACCATAACATAAATTATTGGTGATCACGGCATGTGTTTAGTGCATACCGTATCCGCAGGCGTATAAATGCTTATCCACTCCAAACTTTGGATAACGCATATAACATATGGTTTAAGTGGTGTATAAACATGTTGAATGTTGGTTTCAATACATGACTTCAAAATTTGGTGTTTTGAATATGGTTGGGGCTTGGATTAATCGTGGACCCCGTCTATTTCCATGTGGTGTGGGGGGGTGGATTGGGGTCTAGTGTTAACCTCGGTCTCGACCCCCAACTCCGCAACAATGAAACTTTAAATATTAATTTTAATCCATAGAGGTTAAGAACCATTACAGGTGGGTTGGTGGAGGACTTGGCTCACAAGAAATAGGCCTCTTCTTTGATCCTTGCGAAGGCAGCTCGGCCTCAAACAAAATTTTACATGGCCATTAGGAGGCCACGTGGAAACCAAGAATTGGCCCACATGACCCCTCCTAACTGGTCAACCTAAAAATCACATGAACCAATAGAAAAACACATAATTTCAACCAATCACCACATGTCACTTGTCCTCATCCTGTTGGATGATGGAAGGAATAGTCACCTTGCCTAATCATTTCCCAGTCAATGTATGGACTATTGGTTGGGCATCCCTACAAACTCATTTTCGAAATTTTAGTTGTTTTCCAAATCGATCAGAACATGATATTGGGAGCACTCGATGTCGGTTTTGAGTGAAACGAGTTGTGTTTGATTCCGGGCAACGAGATCTTCGCTTTGGCGCTAGTTTTGAGCCAACCTGAGCACTTTGAATTTTGAGCATTTCCTTGATCCACTAGATCATTCCTCTCCATTAGAATCTTTTGGACCCAAAAATATCACTTTCATTTAACAAATAAATGAGGGTACATTTCCCTCACCCTTTAATCTCAATCCATTTGGATTTTCTTGGATTTTTTCCCTTGAGCCCACACGAAGGTACTCCACGCTCCCTCATTTTGAAGTCCTTGTTTTCCTATCAAGGATGGTTTCTTGCTGCAATTCTTCAATATATTCAGGAGAGGAATATTCAATTGAAGGAATATGGAAATTATCTCCTTGATCTTCAATTAAATGAGGCTCATACAACCTTAAATTCGCAACATTAACAACTGCATAAATTTTCATATATGAAGGAAAATCCAACTTGAAGGCATTATTACCAATCTTTTCCAGAATTCTGAATGGACCATATTGAATTGGTTTCAGCTTTTTACATTCTCCTTGGAGTCTCTCTTGGCTAATGTGAAGCAAAACTTCATCACTGACTTGGAAATTGTGATCCACGTGATGCTTATCATGTCATGTCTTGTACTTGACTTGACTCTTCTCCAGCAGTTCTTGAACTATTTGATGTACCAATTGAACTTGTTCAATGAATCTCTTAGCTTTGTCTATGTCACTATGACTATCAATAGAAACATCCTTCCCAAAGATAAAATCTAAAGGATATTTGGGCAAGTATCCCAAACATGCCTCAAATGGCGATGTTTGAGTCGATGAATGCTTCGACCAGTTGTAAGCATGATGAATATAGTGAAAATGTTCATCCCACAACTTAGGATGCTTGCTTTAATACCCGAAAAGAAGATGTATTATCGTTCTGTTCACCACCTCTGTTTGGCCATATGTTTGTGGATGGAATGTTGTACTTTTTTTCAATTTCGTATCCATGATTCCCCACAAGCTTTACCAAAATTTCCCAACAAAGAGAAAATCTCGATCACTAAAAATGGAGGTGGGCAACCCAAAATGCAGCCATACATTCTAAAAGAATAACTGAGAATTTTTTTTCATTTGTAACCTGTAGTTTACAAGGCATCAAAATACACATTTTTCTAAACCTATACATTACTACATAAAGATAATCATGACCTCTCCTAGACATAGGTAGACCTTTTACAAAATCCATAGAAATTCTCTCCCATGGACGAGAAGGTACTAGAAGTGGTGTATACAATCCCAAATTTATATTTATAGGCTTACTGATGGCACATAATGAACATCCTCTTACAAATCATGACACACTTTCAAGCATACGAGGCCAATAACAATACCTCTGTAATTGTACCACTGTCTTACCTACACCGAAATGACCAACAATAAGAGAAGTATGTGCTTCCCTTATGACGTTGACTCTCTCTCCTTGTGGAATACAAAGCTTGCCAAGATGGTACAACAAGTTATCATGTACATGATAATCCAATTCCTATATTTGGTTACCTTGACACAAAGTCGCATATACATCTTTGAAATCATTATCTAAAGCATATTTTTCAACATAGCTCTCTTGCATGACATAATTATGCTTAAGAATAATGAATGCACTAAAAAATTGTCCAGAAAGAATATCAACAACCTTTTGATATATACCTTTCTTATACCTTATCACCAAATGGAATTTTTGAAGAAATCCCATCCATCGTAAGTGCCTCGCTTGCTGCATCTTTTTTTGTGATTGCAAGTATTGCAATGGCTAATGATCTGTGTGAATTATTTTTTTCCTTACCCATCAAGTAATGTTTCCACTTTTTCACAGTTTGCACCAATGCATACAATTCCTTGTCATATGTAGGATAGTTAATCACTGCACCATTAAAAGTTTTTGAATGAAAACAGATGAGCTTACCATGGTGCATTAGGACTAAGCCCATTGCATTTTCACTTGCATTAGTTTGTATCTCAAATTACTATCTCAAGTCAAGAAGTGAAAGTACAGGAGTTGAACTGATATTCTCCTTCATTGCTTCAAATTATTTTTTATGTTTTCCTCTCGACTGAAAAAACTTGCTTCACACTTTTCAATGCATGCAATGGAGTTGTGATAGAAGAAAATTTAGAAATAAACTTTATCCAATATTGGGTTTCTCCCAAAAAACTTCTAACCTCTATCACTATTTTGGGATTTGACCAATTCAAAATGACATCAACCTTGGAGGGATCTATTTTCAACTGACCTCCTCCAACAATATGACCCAAGTAGACTAAAGAATTTTTTCTAAATTCACATTTTGACATCTTTAAAAACAATTGTTCTTTCTTCAAGACATCTAACACTTTCTTGAAATGCATGACATGTTCTTCTTGGGACTTGCTGAAAATTAATATGTTATCTAAGTATATTATCACAAATTCATCTAGAAAATGCCTCAATACATCATTCATTACATGCATGAAGGTAGCAGGAGCATTACAAAGCCAAAAGGGCATAACCAACCATTCAAACAAACCTTGCTTTGTTTTGAATGTTGTCTTCCATATGTCTCCTTCAGCGATCCTAATTTTATGATAGCCACTCCTAAAGTCCAAACTAGTGAAATATATAGCATCTTTCAATTGATCAAGTAAATCATCAATTCTAGGAAGAGGGTAACAGTTCTTTACCATAACCTTGTTCAATGCACAGAAGTCCAATCACATGCTCCATGTTCCATATTTATTTGGCACTAAAACAATAGGTGAGCTGCATGGGGGTGTACTTGGTCGAATTATCCCCTTTTCAAGCAACTCTTGGATTTGTTTTTTAATTTATGCATTTTCCATCACTGATATTTTGTACATGCCAATGTTAGGAAGAGGACGATATTTCTGCAATTGGATTTCATGTTTGATTCCTCTTTTAGGAGGCAATCCCTTAGGCGCCTAAAACATCTCATCATATTGGTTAACAACCTCAACCAAATCATATTTTAACATTGAATCACAACCTTGAAAGGCTTCATTATCAACATCATTCTTGGGTTTGATCATAAAAAGTACAAAATTCTTACTAGAGTTAACAAGTCTCTTCCTTTGTCCCGCATTCACGAGTGAAAGGTTTAGCTTCTTGTGATGTGCTCTAACAATGTACTCAATACCATAATTAAACAAGATATATATTTTTTTCATGGCTATGAAATATAGCTCTCATGTCATAAAGATATGGGCTTCCCAGAACAATACCACATATTTCTAATGGCACTACATCAAGCTCTACCTCATAAATGAAGTTTGCAGTAATGGTGAATTTCAATTTGCATTTTCTAGTTGCTTGCAACTTTGCATTGTCACACACCCAACCTAAAGGATATGGTTTAGGATGTGGAATGGTTTCCAAATTCAACTTTTTTACAATGTTTTCATAAATGAGATTTGCTTGTGAGCCACTATCAAATAGAGTATCAATTTTGTTATGTTTTGAGATGACTCTAATATGGAAAATATATATTCTTTCTTTTCCACTTTGAGTTTCATTGTGGAAATTTGAAGAACTAGTGTTAGCAATGGATTCCTTACCTTTCAATCCCATAATTGTGAATTTTGTTTCATCTCCCAAATCGGATCCTAAATCATGTTGTGTAGTTGTATTTGTCGTTTTATTTCCTTTGTTGTTAAAATTTTTAGGTCTCATCTCAGGATGAAGTTTCAATAGTGATCTTCATCGTGATTGTCCTTTGAACAATGCTTGCATGTTAATTTTTCTCCCCCTTTCTTTATGGAAGCATTCTTCTTCCCTTTTCCTTTGAATTTATAGTTCCCTTTGTCTCCATTCTTAAATGGCTTTTGTATTCCCTCTTGTGGAACGTTCTTCCCTCTTGCTTCTAGATGTGTGGCATGTACACAAACCTCATCTAAAATTTTAGGGTTAAACATGAGAATAGTGTGTCTCAAATAGCAATGCAAACCTCTAATGTATTTTAGAAAAGTAACTTGAGATGAAAAATCTACACCAAATATCAATTCTCTCCTTCTAAACTCTTGGGTATAACTTTTCACACTTTGACCCTTTGAGTGCCTAAAGTTTTTCCAATCCATGATAGCTTTTTTCATGTATGTTAATGGATAAAATTTTCTTCTCAATGGAGCAACAAAATCATTCCAAGAAGATAAAACCTTACCATGTTTCTTCATTTCCTCTTGATTTTTGGCTTCCCACCAAATAAGTGTTGCACTTTCCAACCTTAATGAAGCAAGTTGAATCTTGGTCTCATCATCCTTGATCCTTTGTATCCTGCAATACACTTCAAGCTAATGAACCCAATTATTTAATCTCTCAGAATTTACCTCTCTATTATACATAGGCAATTCAAACTTTGTGTTAATTTTTAAAAATGGAATTTTACCATGTCCCTTTGGAGGATGTGGAGGTGTTTGTGAAGGGGTTGATGTAGAAGATGATGATGGTGAAGATGGAGGTGACGATGGAGTTGAAAATAATGGTGGATTTAAAGGTGGTTTATCACCATTCCTTCCATTGGAGACTTGTCACCATCTCCTCTATCTCCTCTTGGAGGCTTATCTCCCTTTGGAGGATTGGAGCTCTCACCTTGCAACCTTGTATTTATCTCTTCATAGAGAACTTTCACCATTTGTGTCATGCCAAAGAATTATTTTCTGAAAGCATTCTCATCCTCTAATATATTTTTAGCCTCTCCTTTGTGTGCCATGACTAGTGAAGCTTCTGGTGAAACTTGAGGTGAAATTTGTGGTGGAGATTATGGCAAATGTGTTCTCCTTGTCCTTGACCTAACTTGAGGACTAGCAACCACAAGCTTTCCTTCTCCTCTTTTGAGCTTCAACCTTGTAAGCATCATAAACACTTGAAACAAAATTAAACACTCAAAGCAAACTAAGCACTAAAGCTCTGGTACCAAACTGATATGTATATGTAAACTTAAGAGTATATGGTGCAAGTTTCAAGTCAAATTTTTAAGTTTTTTAACCAATTATGTCAATTTCATTAACACATTAACATGCTTTAAAACTCAGTTTTGTTGAAAATAAAGAAGACATAAATACCATAACAATACACACAAGACAGCAAATGATGAAGGATTTCACCCCTCCTGGGCTACATCTCTTGGTCCAACTTCCAATGTTGGGCCTCTTTCATTATGTGTTTACATCAAGTTACAGTGCTCATAATGATAAAACAATATCTCCAATGCCTCCAAAACAGTAAAAAAAACCCTATTTGGGTTCTTTCTGCACTCAAAAAGGTAAAAAATAGATTGATTTATGCTCCATAGAAGTTTTTAAGCTAATTGTCCTCCAATTTGCACCCACCTACAAACTGTTCTATAGTTTCTGACTTTTTCGGCCACATGGAACAAAAAACTTTCCCCGCGTCGAAGAGATTCCTGTCACACTGGGTGAAAATTATCACTTCCTTAAATTACCTATATCAGCCTTGGACCCGATAAAAATGCACCAAGTGGCATATGAATCACCGTCGAATGTGGGGTTGTTGGACTGGTTTAACTCTGGTTGAACTGTGGATTGGTTTATCGCGATGTGGTTTAGTTTGCGGGAACCCTGCCCAAGGCAGGTTTCACTCCCCCTCCGCCATTAACCATAACATAAAATTTTGGTGACCGCGGCATGTGCCTAGTCTAGACCCTTACCGTTGGAGTATCAACCCTTGTCCACTCCAAATTTTGGATAACACGTATAACATATGGTTTGAATGGTGTATAAACATGTATCATGTCGGTTTCAATACATTACTTCAAAATTTGGTGTATTGAATACATGATATGGTTGGGATCAGGGTTTACCCTATGCCCTGTCTATTTCCATATGGTGTGGTTGGGTGAACGGAGGTCTATGGTTAGCCTTGGTCCCAACCCCTGACTCCGCAACAATGAAACTTTAAATACGACTTTAAATCCATAGAGGTTAAGAACCATCACAGGCAGGCTGGTGGAGGGCTTGGCTAGAAGGCGATAGGTATCGTGTACATTCCTTGTAGAGGCATCTTGGCCTCAAAAAAAAATTTACATGGCCATTAGGAGGCAACGTGGAAGCCAAGGATTGGCCCATGTGGCTCCTCCTAACTCGTCCACCTAAAAATCACGTGAACCAATAAAAACTCATAGAATTTATACCAATCACCACATGCCACTTGTCCTCATTCCATTGGCTGATGGAAGGCACAATCACCTTGCCCAATCATTTCCTATTCAGTCTACAGACCTTTGATTGGGCATCCCTACAAACTCATTTTCAAAAGTTTTAGTTGTTTTTCAAATCAATCAAAACGTGATATCGGGAGCATCCGATATCAGTTTTGAGTGAAACGAGTTGCATTGGATTCAGGGAAACGAGATCTTCACTTTGGCGTTGGTTTCAAGCTAGTTATAGCACTTTGAATTTTGAGCATTTTCTTGATCCATTGGATCGTGGACACCCAAACGAATGTTATACTCGCTAACACAAACCCAAAATTTCTCACACAAACTCTATCCTCCACACATATTTCATCAAACATAGGAAAACACTAACCGAAAAAACAAAACCAATACATTATAGACATGTTAACTACAGCCTTATTAGCTAAAGTTGCAAAAAAATTAAATGCAAAATAGTTGAAAATTAATTTCGTCCATGTAGAATAAGTTCCATCTACACCCCCATTCTCTTGCACATCCTCCTTTCTCTGCAAAGTAAAAGCTCCACACAAGGAAAGCCTTGCGCAAGCAAGATCTACACAATGAAACATAATAATAACATACTAACATTAATATTTTAACATTAGTTTCGTCCCTACCAAATAATGTTCCCTATGCATACCCTTTTCTTCGCACATACCCCATCGTCCGCATAGTCAAAGCTCTGTACAATGAAACACAATAATATTCATCTTCCCATCCTTTAGTCCCAAATATTCATAGCTCTATAAAATCACATCTCTATGCAACTTTCCTTGTTAGCAATAGATGCAGTGTTGAAAAATGCAGCAAGAAATTCTCAATTTTATTTTGCCTTGGTTAAATTGGGAAAATTTGAATTTCCACATAAGAAAACAACTTGGATGTTGTTAACTTGTATGACATAGCTCTTGTCACTCATTTAGCTCAGTGAATTCAATTTAGAGGAGTTAGAGTTCAGTTAAGCACGTGTGATTTCTAAATTGTAGCAATTAAGGTCAGTTACTTCAATTTGTTTTCAGTTAAACTAGTTCTAACTGTTGGAGGAACTAGTGGAAGGTCAGTTGTGCAGTGAGACTTCATTCAAAATCAATGATCATCTATTTAACTGATCAATCAACCAAAAATAGCTAGTGCATGCAGAGAATTCGATTTCCCTTGTTGTGGTGGAGATTCTAAGGTAGTGCAACATCAGTTGTAGACTAGTCTTGAGTGTACAAGTGTTGCATGCAATCAGATGATCAACCTTGGGAATTGCGCAATATTTTTGGAGTAATTTCCTAAATAATAGGGGCTTAATTTTGAAATTTACTAAGTCTGGGTTAGATATTCTCAGTGAGAAGAGAGATAGGTTATTCACTTGTATGTTAATATCAGTTGATCAAAGCAATTGTAATACATTTTTATTCATCATATTAGTGCAAGCAAGCAAAGGGGTTTTTAGCATATTGCTTTCCCATGAAAAAATATTGTGTGCATGTGTGTTATTTCTCATTGCATGTTTGTGATTTATGTTCTAAATTGTGAATTGAATTCCACAGAGTAGTAGAGTAGGTTTGTGTCTTGTGATTTTGATTAAAATTTCATGAGGATTTGAAAATATACATCATAATTTCTACATAGTATTAGAGCAGGATTCACATTATGGCAGGAATTTTGAAGTTGCTTCTCAGGAGGATCAAATTTGCAATTCAGTGTAGCGGGATCTCTATAGAGTTGGGAAGATTACCTTCAATGGGTTGAAGCTATAGTATTCCTTGGAATGCGACTCTAATTTCATCACAACAAAGGATCACATGGAAGTGGTATTGGATGAAAATATCTTGGTAGAATAAATCAAGACAGATGTTGCAAAACCAAAAGAATATAATGCCCAAAACCTAGCTCAATGGAATAAATATGTAGCCAAGGTAAGGATAATATTATTGGAGGGAGTGCGGGATCACATTATCTCAACTATCCATGGGAAAGAAACTTTGTTCGCAATGTGGAAAGCAATGGCAAAATTGTTCGAGAATAGTAGTGGCCACAAGAAGCTGCTACTCAAGGATAAACTCTGAAATATCAAGATGCAGAAGAATGGAACTATTCCTTAGTATCTGAGCATGTTCACACAAGTTTGTGATGAACTTGGTGGGGTTGGTGTAAATTTTGAAGAATATGACTTGGTAATCATGTCCCTTCTAGGCCTTCCCAAGAGCTGGCATATTTACAAACATTCGATGAACATGAAGGAGAAACTACCGAATTGGGAATGTTTATGGTACGATTACAAGGAAATAAGGAGTAATACCAGAGATGGAACTTCATCCAAGGGCGAGGATGAAGAAAAATTTTCATTGGTTGGAAAGAGAAAGAAGGGAAAAGGGAAGAAATCTCAAACCAAGCCACAATCCATCCAAGGGGACAAGAAGAAATATTTTCTCAAAATTAAATGCTTTAATTGTCATGAATTCGAGAAATATGCCAAAAAGTGTCCACACAAAAATTCAAGCAAGCAAAACTTAGGAGGAGTAGCAAGTGAAGCTTTGGCTTCATCATTCAAGCTTGACATCACCCTTATCACATGCATGGCCAACACAGTGATGGGCATTGTATGGTACTTTGACTCAAGTGCATTGTTCCACATGAAAAGGTGTAGATAGTTTTTCAGTGACCTGGAGGAGAAATATTTTCAGATGCCCATTGAGCTTGGGGATGACAAAAAGGTACAGCGTGACCAGGATTTGTATAGTCACCTTTCAAAGGAAGTCGGGATCCCCTCTCAAACTCAAGGATGTCATGTTCGTTATGGGCCTAAATAAAATCTCATTTATGTTTCAGTTTTGGAAGATTATGGTTATGATGTGATCTTCAGCAAAGGAAAGGAATTCTTGAGACACATAGCCACCGGACAGGTGAATAAAATCATGGTTTGTGTGAAGAAACTATATAAGCTAGATGTGGTATATTATGTTGCATTAAGAACTAAAGTGGATAAATTTCAGGGTCGCGATGCTGGTTAACTTTGGCACAAAATACTTGGCCATTTGCATCATTGTGCCTTGAATATTATGCAACAAATAACCACTATCCTCTCTAAACGAGCACTTGAGAAACATAATGTATGAAAATGATATACCTTTGGGAAGTACACAAAATCCATATTCCTTGATCCAGACAGCAAAGCAAATGTAGTCTTGGAAAGGATCCACTCTAATGTGTGTGGAAATTTCTCAACAGCATCCACTGCAAGACATTTTTTTTTTCATTTTTATTGATGACTTCTCAAGGAATTTTTGTATCTTCTTCATGCAGAAGAAGGATGAGACAATATCCAAGTTTGTATATTTCAAGGCACTGGTTGAGAAAGAGGCTAGCAAGAAGGTGAAGACTCTCGTGAGAAATAATGGAGGTGTGTACATGTTGAATTAATTCAATATTTTTTGTGCAAAAGAAGGAGAACTATGATATTTGAAAGCGCCCCACAACCCACAGCATAATGGGGTAGTGGAGAGAAATAATCATATCATTGTGGGATTTTCGCGGGCTATATCGCATGACCAAGGCCTATCACTGAATTTGTGGGAAGAGGCATGCAACACAACAATTTATTTTCAAAACCGGAGTCCTCATTAGATTCTGGGCATGATTACACTGGAGGAGGCATTCTTAGGGAGAAATACGAATGTGTCACACTTCAGAATTTTTGGAGCCTCTGTATACTACCATGTCTCCAAAGAATCAAGGAAGAAAATTGAGTCACAACAGAATTGGGGGTATTTTTGGGTTGCAAGAAAACTCCTCAAAAATATCGTGTCTACTTGTCGTCCCTAAAATTAACAGTTGTGTGAAGGGATGTAAATTTTGATGAGGAGAAAGCAATGTGGTGCTCTCTTGAGAGGGAGCTTCAAATCCCACCAGAAGAGGATCTTTTAGCTCCAAAGGAGGAGCCTCAAGAAGTTTCGGAGAAGACACAAATTGAGGAGAAGAGAGTGGAAACATCCACTCAAGCATAAATATCCAGAGAAGGCAAAAAAAAACCAAGGAATTTGATAGACTTGTGAAGGATGTGAGGGAGAATGTGAGAGCTCCTTTAAATTTGCACAGACAAAGAAGGTCACTTGATCGGTACATTGGCTACATGGATCTAATGACTGAGCTTATAGAGACTAATCCATCCTCTTTCTAGGAAGTAGTATATCAACTTGTATGGGTTCATGCAATGGTGGAAGAGTACGAATCCATTGTAAATAACAGTGTTTGGGAATTCATCCTAAGACCAGCAGAAAAATTAGTTGTCGGTTCGAGATGGATCTTCAAGGTTATACATGCAGCAGACGGAATCATAGAGAATTATAATGCCATATTTGTGGCCAAGGGATACTCGCGAGTTGAGGGAATTGACTATGAGGATACCTTTGCTCCTGTAGCAAGGTACTCATCCATTAGATCGATTCTTGCACTGGTTGCGCAAATGGGGTGGAAGATCCACTAGATGGATGTAAAAACAACATTTCTCAATGGGGTTATTTAGGAGTAGGTGTACATCAAGAAACCATAAGGTTTTGATACTCGGGAGTCTCATGTGTGCAGACTCAAGCGAGCGTTGTACGGTCTCAAACAAGGACCCTGTGATTGGTACACCAGGATCAACATTTATCTCATTGGTTCAGGCTTCACCAAAAGTGAAGTGGATTCAAACATCTATCACATATTGGTAGAAGGTAAATTTATTTTTATTGTCTTATATGTTGATGATTTTATTTTAATTAGTGATATGTAGTTGATCAGATCTTGCAAGGAGGACCTTGCAAGGGAATTTGAAATGAAGGGCATGGGTCTCATGCACTACTTCCTTGGGTTGGAAGTATGGAAAGGTGTTGGGGAATTATTTTTGTATCAAGGCAAGTATGCAAATTAGATACTATAGATATTTTGCATGGAGAGTTGTAAGCCCATGAAGATACCTCGAGCAACCAACTGGAGGAAGGAGGATGCCACTTTAGGTGAAGAAGTGGATGCTACCATTTATCGGAAATCAGTGAGTTCACTGATCTATCTTGTGAGCACATGAACAGATATGTGCTATACAGTTAACCATTTGAGCCAAGCTATGGTTAGGCTAACGAAATTATTTTTCTAGATAGCTAAGCATGTTTTATGGTACCTCAGAGGCACTAGCTAGTTTGGACTATGGTACAGATGGATAGAGGGAGTGAAGTTGTGTGGATTTACAGATGTGTATTGGGCGGGGGTTCCATCATAAAAAAAGAGTAAATCAAGTGGAATTTTTAGTGTTGGGTCCATAGTTTTTTATTGGAAAAGCGGGAAGAAAATATTTGTGGCGCTCAACTCAGTAGAAGCAGAATACAAGGTTGCAAGTCAAGTAGCATGTGAGGTGGTCATGAGAAATATACTTGCGGGATTGTTTGGTCAAATGATGGATACAATTGTGATTTTCTGTGATTATCATAGTTGTATCAAGTTCTCTG
Source organism: Pinus albicaulis (assembly GCA_034641835.2). NCBI lineage: Eukaryota > Viridiplantae > Streptophyta > Pinopsida > Pinales > Pinaceae > Pinus > Pinus albicaulis. The sequence goes on along the minus strand of CM076575.1, from coordinate 561,003,798 downwards.
AGAATCATGTATTTCACGATCGATCTAAGCATAGAGATATTTGGTATCACCATTCATGAGATTGTGTGCATAGGTGGATAATGTTGCTAAAATACACCCAGACACAGGAACAAGATGTTGAAATTTTGAAAAATTCCTTGTCAAGAGTGAAGTTTGAGTTCTACAAGTGCAGGATAAGGGTTGTTGATAATCCCATTCTTGCTGAGAGGGAGTGGTTAAAAATGCAACAAGAAATTCTCAATTTGATTTTTCCTTGGTAAAATTGTGAAAATTCGAATTTCCACATCAACAGACAACTTTGATGTAGTTCACTTGTGTGACATGGCTCTTGTCACTCAGTTAGCTCAGTAAATTTTATTTAGAGTTAGAGTTCAGTTAAGCATGTGTGATTGCTAATTTTTAGAAATCACGGTCATTTATGTCAAGTTGTTTTCAATTAAACTAGTTCAAACTATTAGAGGAACTAGTGGAAGGTCAATTGTGCAGTGGGACTTCAGTCAAACTTAGTGTTCATGCAGTTAACTGATAAATAACCCAAAAATAGCTAGTGCATATAGATAATTTTATTTCCCCGAGATTATAAGGTAGTGTAACATCATTTGTAGACTAGTCTTGAGTGTACAAGTGTTGCATGCAGTCAGATGATCAACCTTGGGAATTGCACAATATTTTTGGAGGAAATTCCTAAATAATAGGGGCTTAATTTATCAGGAATTGTACAAGGAAATAGGGGCTCAAACAGAGGCATAAATTACCTAAGTCTGGTTCAAAGCTTCTCAATGAGTAGAGAGATAGATTATTCACTTGCAAGTTGAGCTCCGTTGATCAAAGAAATTGAAATATATCTCTATTCATCATATTAATGCAAGCAGGCAAAGGGGTTTTTAGAAGATTTCTTTCCCCTGGAAAAATATTGTGTGCATATGTGTTATTTCTCATTGCATGTTTGTGATGGATGTTCTAAATTGTGAATTGAATTATGTAGAGCAGTAGAGTGGGTTTTTGTCTTCTGATTTTGATTAAAATTTCATGAGCAGTTGTAAATATACATCATAATTTATACAAGTAGTGAATATGTCGTCAATGTGCAACATCGTTCCCTCTTTGCACAATGAAACATAATAATAATAATATATTAAAATTAATAGTTTGACATTAATTTCCCTATGCACCCCCTATTTTCCCACAAATACCTCATTCTAATTTCATGACTCTCGAATAAAGTTCCCAAATTCACCCCCATTCTCTTGCACATACCCCGCCCCTCGCACAGTAAAAGCTCTTCAAATGAATCATAGTAATATGTATTATTATGTTCTCTCGCACATAACTCGTCCTCTGGAAAGATTCATAGCTCCATAATTTCATTTTTCTCTGCAACTTCTCTCCCGCACATACTTTTTCCTCCGCACATTAAAATCTCCACATAAGGAAAAATTTTAACATTAATTTCATCCATGTTGAATAAAGTTCCCTATGCACCCTTGTGCTCCCATACATACCTCGTCCTTGGCAAATATTCATAGCTCTATAAAATCACAGCTCTACGGAACTACTCTCTTGCACATGCCCTATCCTCTGCATATTCAAAGCTCTGCACAATGAAACATAATAATATTAATTAAAAATTTGTTCATAGTTAAATTAATTAAAGCTCCCTCTACATCCTCGTTCTCACAATAAAATCTTCGTACATTTATTTACATGCAAAGATCTTCTATACCTAAGCTTCTAACTTCTATAAATTTATAGCAAGTGAGGTTACCATGCTTATTCATGACAATCAAAGTAGCAACAAGTTTAATTAGTAAAAATATTATTATTTTCATGAATTTAATAAATAAAATGTTAAATCTATAGTTTCAATATTGTCATTATGATGTGGAAATATGTAAAAGTAATAGTCATATCCACACAAGGAAATATAAATTGGATATTTGTTTATCCCCCCCCACCCCTTGTCTGCATAAAGTACCTACAACTACATTAGTTCTAGCACCATTGGAAAGAGAAATACCATAACAATGTCAGTTTTAGTCACTGACAGAACTGTCACTCAGAAAATTAGTTTTTCTTTTAAAAGAATTGTCAGACACTAAAAAATACCAAAAATAAAATGCTCTCCACTAGGGGAATTATGTCACAATAGAGGTGGTTGAGCCAATCGAAAATTAGAAATAATATTTCCATAAAATTAGAAAAATATTTTTGAATTTATAGAAAATAAAAATATTCAACATTTTCCAAAAACTTTGGTTAAAATTGCAAAAAAAAAGAAAAATAATGCAAAGACAACGCACTTTGACCATGAGGCGACTCTATCCTCCACACAATAAAAGCTTCGAACAAGGAAAGATTTTAACATTATTTTTGTCCTTGCTGAATAAAGTTCCCTATGCACCTTTGTTCTCTCGCGCATATCTTGTCATGCGCATAGTAAAAGCTCCACACAATGAAACATAATAATATTAATTTCAATTTTTTTCATAGTCAAATTAATTAAAGTTACCTCTACATCCCCATTCTTCCGCACATACCTCATCCTATGCAAATATTCATAGCTCTATAAAATCACAGCTCTACGCAATTGCTCTCCTACACAAACCTCTTCCTTTGTAAAGTAAGATCTTTTCACAATGAAACATAATAATATTAATTCAAAATTTGTTCATAGTTAAATTAATTCTCTGCATCCTCATTCTCACAAGAAAATCTTTGTGCACTATTTTACATGCAAAGCTCTACTATACTCAACTTTCTAATTTCTGAAATTTTATAGCAACTAATGTTACCATTCCTATTCATGGCACTCAAAGTAGCAACAAGCTCAACTGGTAAAAATATGATTTATTTCATGAATTTAATAAAATGTTAAAGTTATAGTTTCAATAATGTCATTAAAATGTGGAAATTTGTAAAAGTAATAGTCATATTTGCATAAGGAAATATTAATTGAATATTTGTTTAGCAACCCCCCCCCACCCGGTCTACCTAAAGGACCTGCAACCACGTCAGTTTGGGCATCATTGGGAAGAGTAGTACCATATTAGTGTCAATGTCATTGTTAGTGTCAGAACACTCACCAACGGAATGGTCACTCAGAAAATTAGTTTTATTTTTTATTTTTAAATGAATTGTTAGGAACTAAAAAAAACCAAAAATAAAATGCTCTCCACCATGGGAATTATGTCGCATCAGATGTTGTTGAGCCAATCGAAAATTAGAAATAATATTTCCAAAAAATTAGAAAAATATTTTTGAATTTATGGAAAATCTAAATATTCGGCATTTTTCCGAAACTTTGGTTAAAATTAAAAAATAACCCACTTAGATCCATCTTAACCCTGTATTTATCAAGAATCGAGAGGGATCAAATATCTTGAAGTGAAAACCTCTTTTTTCAGTACAAAACTTGAGAAAAGGGTTGCACCTCAAGATACTTGATCCCTCTCGATGCTTGATAGATCTGGAGTTAAGATAGATCTAGGTTGGTTTCGATAATGTGTGGCCATAAAAAATTGTTAAATATTTAATTATTCTAGCCATTTAAATATGTTAAATATGTCTAATATTAATCTGATCATTTTAATTTTAAATTTTTTTCAGTTACCTTTGTCTGTTGAGATGATATATATTGTTAATAACTTGAATGTTGAGAAATTATGAAATAAACATTTTGAATTAAAAGTGACAATATAAAAAATTTGAATGATAAAAAATGTGAAAATTAAGAATGTACTCAATTACAATAGTATTCATTGTGATTAATCTCAAACTATTTTCTTCTACACCTGTTAGTTTTTCCATATTTTCATACGAATCATATGAAAATGGCAGTTGAAATTATAGGCCATTCAAATCTTTAACTTGAGCTATTGTAATGAATTTCATACCATGCATTTCTTTCTCTCCAATATTAATAGTAGTTTTCTCCAATTTCAATCACTGTGGCTTATGGAGTGTTAAACCCCAAGTAAGTTTCAATGATAGTTGTTTCCTATTACCTCATTTGAATGAAAAGTGACTAGCAATGTTGAATGGTGGAAAATGACAATAATAAGAATGTATCCAATTACAAATAGTTTATATTTCTTGGAAGAAAAATTTCAGGTAAGTGAACATTTTATTTAAGATGAAAATTCAAATATTTTATTTATGGTGGAATTACTATAACACGGAAATCAATGCATGTCATCAATATTTTTTTGTTCTTACACTGAAACCAATGCACACTGTTAATCTAATTACTTTGAAATTAATGTACATCATACATCTAGTTACATCAAATCGGAAATCAAAATATACATTGAAATCAGTGCATCTAGTGCAAGAAATCATATAGGATTAGAAATCAACATCGACACTGAAATCAATGCATCTAGTGAAAGCAATCAAAAAGGATTAGAAACCAACAACCACATTGAAATCAATGCATCAAGTGCAAGAAACCAAATAGGATTAGAAAACAACATCCATATTGAAATCAATGCATTTGGTGCATGCAATCACATAAGATTATAATTCAACCACTACTCTAAAATCAATGCATCTAGTCCAATCAATCAAATAGGATTAGGAAAAAACATCTATACTAAAATCAATGCATCTATTTTAGTGAATAACATTGTATCTCCCCCTCCCTATCTCTCCCATCTATCATTATCTCCCCCTCCCTCTATCCCCCATCTCTCTCTCTCCCTCCCTCTTTGTCTCTCTCTTCTTCCCTCTCTCTCTCTCTATGCCATCTATATCTATGTCTCCTTCCATCTCTCCTTTGTCTCTTTATCTCATCGCATCTCTCTCTCTCTCTCTCTCTCTCTCCCCCTTGTGTTGAGAAATCTAGGGCATCAAGTATTAGGTGATTTCTCTTCAATTAGTGACTACTTATGAGTGATTTTTACTTATTTATATTAGGATATTCTTTTACTTAGGTTATTATTGTTCTTGTTCATCAAACAGCTACCAATGCACGATCATAAATAGAAAAAAAACACAGAACGTAGATTATTAGCCGGGGAAAAAATCTCTCACTCTTTAAGAGGAAAACCCGCAAAAATTCTTCTTATAGAGATTCCAATTGACGAATACCAAGACAAAGACCCTTAACCTATTTTTCACTCCAATACCAAGACACAAGTTCTCTTTACAGTCAATATTCTTCCTTAAGAAATTCTTCTATCAAGTCATGCATATTTGTTCTTCCTCTCACTACGTTAGCATACTAGGATCCATGTCATTGTGTTTTGCACTGAGATCATTATGGCACCAAGATTTTCTCACTATAGTATCCTTGATACCTCATCACTGTCATGACACTGAGTTACACTATGACCCTCTCTCTGTGGTAGCACCGATTTCATCTCCTATCGGAGCTTCTTCTTGTGGCGATACTGAAGTGGAGATAGCACCAAAATTGTGTCTTTATTTAAATGTAATGACACCAAAATAGAGATACATCCTTTTCGTGATTATATCGAACCTTTTCATCTAAAATAGCACTGAACCATACTGTGACATGTGACTAAAACTGTGTCTAACATATCTACTGCAATCTGCACTATGATCTCTGCAATTAGACCAAGATTCTTTGCACCTTTATCTGATCTTCTTTGCTAAAATGGAATTCGAACTTGTCACTGCAATTTCCCATCCGAATTTTAGAGGTGATCAAAATTCTTAACTGTGGAATAGGTCGAGATGCCTATTTATAGTAGTATGTCCATGTATATTGGCCGACATGACCATATGAAGAGTTGTGTCTCCAATTTATTTGCGTCGGCATGAGTTCTAAATTTAATCTTGAAGCCGACTTGAAGAAGGATAACTTGTGCTTGTCTTGGAAGGCTACTTGACAATCCTATTGACTTATATACATTTGTAACATGCCCAGGAAGGGTTCTTCATACATGACATTGACTCTCTTTGACTTTTATGACTAGATGACAAATCCTAAAGGCTCAGAATGGTAGCCATATAAAAATAAAATTCCTTGCTCATGAAACCCATGAGGTAAGCATTACAATAATAGTTTTATTTTTCTTCTTTACATAATTTACATAAAAATCACAATTAAATTTCATCATGAATACCTAACGTTAGTTACGCTTTTCGACACCTTGTCACTTCCCCTCTCTCTCTCCACCTTTCTCTCTCTATGTCTTTCTTCTTCCCTCCCTCTCTCTCCCACTCTAACTCCGTATCTCTCTCCTTCTCTCTCTCAAGTCCTATATCTCTTCCTTCGTCTCTCTCCCTTTCTTTACCACCTCCCTTTATCTCTCCCCTCTTCTCTCTCTCTCTCTCTCTCTCTCTCTCTCTCTCTCTCTCTCCAAGTATGTGTCACCATATCACTCCTATCTCTCTCATCCCCCCTTGTCTTCTCTCTCCCTTGTCACCCCCTCCCTCTCGGTGCTTGGTAAATCTAGAGTTAATATGGATCTAGGTTGGTTTACTTATTTTTTTCTGATTTTTTAAAATATTGACAACATCGGATTATTAGATAAGTGTTTTGATGTTTATAAGACCGTTAATTTATATAAATGTGCTAGTCTAATTTTAAATCTAACTATTTAACATGAACATCTCCCTACGCTAAATTATAAAACACCTCTTAACCGAACCAATTTTAGACAAAGAATTAAAATCGAACCCTTCTTAAAAAAAAATTAACTTTAAAGTAATTAAAATTGACATCTTAACTCTAATATTTTATCTTAATCTTAACTCTAATTTTAATTCATACTCACATACATAACATATTTAATTACTTCCCACCATAATATAAGCAAGACTTCGCATAAAAAATGGATAGAAATAAGATGTAAATAAATATACTTGTGAGGAGTCACTTCCCACCAAAAATTACATTTTCCTCAACACTTTTGTAGGAGTAAAACTATAAATCTGTAGGCTTACTAGTTGTTGCTACCCACCAAAATTTATGCAAGTCCTTGTGCCTCACAATCAATTAATTTTTCCACTTTGCATCTCAATATATTAGCTCCTTCCAAAGCAAGATTACAGGATTAAATTTACATGTTTACCACTATTAATTTAACATTGACCAAGGTGAATGCATGGATCTGGGTTACACTTTTTGGCAAAGAGAGGGTGCATTTTGTTGAAAAAAAAGTGTTTGATCGACCAATTTTTAAGCGCTCGATCGAGCTATTTAAGCACTTAAAAATAGCTTGATCGAGCATTTAAAAAAACCCTCTAGCGAGCCCTTTTCTAAACCTAGTTAAAGGCTCGATCAAGAGTTGGGCCTTGATCGAGCTATATGGCTTGATCGAGCTCTATGGCTTGATTGAGATTTTTGGCTCTGTCAAACACTATTTGTTATTAAAAACCCCAGGCCACAACCTACACGAGTCATTTTTCTCAGACCGCGAGAAAAAATAGTTCTATGGAATATTTCTAAGCCAGGATAGGTTTCTTGTCATTTTTGTCTCTTTTATTTTATTTTATTTTTCAAAATAAAATAAATTAATTGAAAAAAAAAACTATCATACAAAAACTTCAAAGAAAAATCATGAAAACCACCAAGAAAGCCCTTGAAAACCACAAAAAACAACTTACAAAACCACCAATAAAACCCTTGAAGACCAAAAGCAACCTAGAAAACCACCAAGAAAACCATTGAAAAACACCCCAAAAATACTATAATTTAGGTTTTAAATTTTTTTATTTCATTATATAAGTTATCTGCAATGATAACATGTTTATTATGAATATTTTGTGTGGTAAAAAAAAATTTTTAATTATTTTAGGTTTTAAAGTTTTTTTAGGAATTTAGTGAAACGAATTTTCAAAACAAAAATAAATAAATAAATATTGTTATTAAAATTGCATTTTAAATTTTGAATAAATTTGACTAGAAATATGCCCAAAAAAATTCCAAAACAGAAAACAACTAAACTATAACCAATAAATAAATAAAGTAGGAGCTTTAGGTTGACATAATGAATATGGTTTCTCATGGTGGATCTCTATTGAATCAAATAAGAAATTTTATTTCATTTTTTATTTTAAATTTAAATAAATTTATATTTTAAATATTTTTTTAGTAATAGATATGGTAATTTGTTTTAAAAAATTAATTGTACTTAAATAAAATATTAACTAAATTAAAAGTCCAAAACAAACAAACAAAAAATTGTTATTTAATTAAATGTTATTAACCCCATATATATATATAGATAGATAGATATATATATATATGGTAAATGTTATGTTATATATAATTTAACATATTATATATAGCATAACATATTTAAACATGTTAAATGTTATGTTATATATAATTTAACATATTATATATAACATAACAGTTAACATGTTTATATATATATTGGGGGAGACAGAAGCGGGAGAGGTGTTAATAAGCCTCGACGAAGAAACAGGGATGAAATTTGCATGGGGGTTAGGGAAAACTGCCAATAATCAAGTAGAAGAGTTGGCTTTGTGGAAAGGATTAAAAATAACACTAGAAAGGGGCATTGATCATCCCATTTTAATGGGATACTCAATGCTAGTTCCAAAAATATTTGGCACCCTTAGATGAGCGAATATGGAATCAAATCCAAAAATTTGAATCCATATCCTTCTAACATGTTAAAAGACAAAATAATAATATTGTAGATGAACGGGCCAATATCGGGCTAGGCCTTGATCAGGGATCTCTTCACCTAGATTGAGGTGCATTATCATACCAACACATTCCATAATGATTGAGAGGATTAATAGTTTGGTGGTTGGGAATATATCCCTTACGAAACGATAGCAGGAGCAAGCTTCGAGGCATTTCTCGATTTTAAATATCATTCATGAAGAATCGTTAATCAAGGTGATAGTTTTTCGACTCATGGATTTGGAGATAGAGAAAAAGCATCCCTCCAGGTGGTTAATTATTGGAGCTCTCGTCATGAGTGAGGATAGATGGTGTCATAACCCCTGTGCTCGTACACTAGGATATAACTCTCCTTAGGTTTGTATCTCATACATTTTCTTGAGGATTAAATGTGATTAGACAAAGCTTCAAGCAAGGGATATGTTGTACAGAACTGGTAATTTCAGTCTATTTTGGGAGTCTGAAAACATTCAATTCTCTTTGATGGCAGTTACAAAAGGAGTGGGGATATCCACCAGTTATAAATGGCAAGCGTCAAGGCTGGAGCTGCATAAAATATTTTTCAAATTCCATTTGCAAAGGTGCATAGCATAGTTGAACATTGAGGGTGGTGAAAGTTTGGAGTAGGTAGAGCTCAAAGTAAAGGAACGCATTGGAAGCTAGATATAGTTGGGGAGAAAAAATTTATGGAGTCACACACCCATTTATCACTGGTTTCAAGGAAAATGGAAGCGTTGTGCAATGATATGGAGCATATTTTCCTTCTTATGGAAATATTGTCCACAAAAGTTGATAATTTGACTCTGAAGGTTGATGGAATCGAGGTTGAGGTGGAGGCAATGACAACCGGGGTTCTAAAGGAGGTCATGAGCTTGCAGGATCCATCCTCTCCAAGGACAATTCTGTCAGGCGGGCTAGAGGAGTAGTTTCCAGAAATTCAGATGCAGGTAGAGGAACAAAATTGGAATGAGGTTGCAGACGGACAACCAGGAATGTAGTTGTCTTTTAGAAACTTTATTTTTTTAATGCTATGTCAAATAGTATTATATAATGAATATTTTTGGAGATCATATGATGAGGTGCTCAAAAATGAAATTTTTCAGAATGGATCGAAACCTATGTGCTTGTGTATATCTCGTCGCGGAAAATCGACACAGTATGCTCCCAGAAACGAGTTCTGTGTAGAAATTTGAATAAATGATATATTATTCACCAAGATTCTCCTGATCACACACTATTTGACTTCATGCACAATACAGAATCTCTTCTACCATTGATCATCACATGCGGAAATAAAAGCAATTGCATGCATACATTAAAACCATAAACAATCACACATATGAACACAGTATTTAATGGGAAATATTAAAGCTGAAAACCCCAACTATCTGTATATTATATGTCATGGAGATCATGTAACAATCATAGTACAAAAATCCTCACAAGCTCTCATCACTACCTCCAATTGCTACACACTATCAAGCTAGATCTAGCAAAAGCTCATGCTCCAACCCTTAGCCACTTGATAGCCAGCCTCTATTGCCTTTTCAAGCTATGGAATGGCTTCATTAAATAGATAACCACTTGGCCTGAAATGTGCAATCCTCATGGGCTTACTCCACCTATCTGTGTGTTGCAAATAGCAACAGTATAGTCACAACTGATAGTTAACCTGCTCTTTCACCTATTCCTGCACTGGTTTCCACTGAAACTGTCCATGCACTGAAGTTAATTGATGTATTCTTTAGTTTATTAATGAGTATATAATTAGTGAATTAATTAATAATTAATTCACACCACTCTCACTAATTGTATCAATTAGTTAAACTGAATACAAATAGCTCAACTATGTTTAGATTAGTTAAACTGAATACAACTCCACTAACTTCCTGAATCAACTCCACCAAACTCTGTCACATGAGTTCTAACTGAAGTCTTCATGCAATAGCTCCACTAAACCCTTAGGAATTGCGTAATTCCTTCTGTCAGTTGCATGTGCCACTTCTAGGCATCAAACTGAAGTGCTCCAAGAGAATAAGATAATGTTTAGAGTCTAAATATTATTAAGAGCTAATAATATTTGACATATCTATTTTTAGACTGGCAATCTAAAAATAGATTCCACCTAGTATGTCTAAAAATAGAAGTCCATCTATTTTTCCAACTTGAAAAACCCTCCACAAATAGCATCCTGCAACTCATAGAATCATGATCCACATGTCTAAAAATAGACATAGTCTAAAAATAGACTATGCCAAAATAGCTCATGTGGCCCACTTAGTGAAGGCGACCTTTCCACCTGCTTCATCATCTTGTTTGAATCTCAATACTCCTCTCAACAAGATAAGGATTATCTACAACCCCTATCCCGCCCCGTGGTATTCAAATTTGCTCCTCGGTGAGCGCCTTCGTCAAGATATCGCATCAGCATTCCGATCCTCCGTAGGAAATTATGGAAAGCACACACCTTTCCGCTGCACACAATCTATGATATGATGATACCGGATGTCAATGTGTTTGGATCTATCATGAAATACTGGATTAGCCGAGAGTTTGATGCAACTCTGGTTATCACAATAAATCACAGTAGGTTCCAAGTGTGAACCGAACAACCCGACCAGGATCTTCCTCATCCATATAGCCTCGCATGCAGCCAAACTTACTGCCATATACTCGGCCTCTGCTGAACTGAGTGCCATGGATCTCTGCTTCCTGCTGTACCAAGAAACTGATGTCGACCCGATACTGAAAATCCCTCTAGATGTGCTCTTTCTGTCCATTGGGCTCCCTGCCCAATCTGCATCTGTGAAGCCACACAGCTTCACCTCATCCAATTGTCTGTACCACAATCTATATCCCGATGTGCCTCTGAGATAACGCAATACATGCTTTCCCGCCTTCCAGAATAGCTTGGTAGGCTTAACCATAGCTTGTAATGATAAAGAATCGTATAGCATATATTGTTGTCGTGTATCGACGATACATAAGCGACCCCACCAACTCACGATAAACAAGCAGCATCCACTACCTCCGCTGAAGCAGCATCCTCCTTCCTCCAACCACCAGGAAGAGGAGTATCACCGAGTTGAAGCCATGCATGTTGAACTTCCGTAGGAATCATATACTTACCCCGAGAAACAAACAAATACCAATCACTATACGCGCATTTCAATCTTAGGAAATAATGAATGAGCTCCAAGTCCTTCATCTCAAACTCTTTTTCAAGATCCTCCCATGAGTATCAATGTTTCATCACTCAAAATCAAATCATCTACAAAGTACAATGATCAGCAATCTCACCCTCCACCACTATCTCGGTATAGGTTGACCGCCTCACTCTTGGAGAATCCAAGTCCGGTGAAATAACTCAGCCTATCCATGTGTACCAAGCACGAGGTGCTTGCTTCAGCCCGTATAGTGCTCTCTTGAGTCGGCACACATGCGACTCACTGCTGAAGATCTCGAAACCTTCGGGCTGCTCTATGTACACCTCCTCCTCAATGACTCCATTGAGGAACGCAATCTTCACATCCATCTGATGGATGTGCCACCCCATCTGCGCTGAGAGAGCTAGGATCGTCCGTATGGAAGAATACCTTGCGACAGGTGCAAAGGTCTCCTCATAATCGATCCCCTGTATCTGTGTGAAGCCTCGGGCAACAAATCTTGCCTTGTACTTATCCACACTCCCGTCAGCTGCTTGCTTCACTTTGTAGATCCATCTCGAACCTACCACTGATTTCCCTTCCGACCTTGGGACAATCTCCCATGCACTGTTTCTGACAATCGAATCATACTCTTCCACCATGACATCTACCCATGCGGTCACTCCTGACTTCTTCGAAAGAAGTGGCTCTGTCACGATACACTTGCTCATAAGAGCCATGTATCCGATATACGGTCGGTGTGATTGTCTCTGTACGCGTTGTGATGTAGGGACTCCTACAACCTTTCTGCATCTTGAGCCAGTCGCTCAGCCTCTGTAGTGCGCATGCGCCCTCTGATGGTTGGCGCTGCCTGGGTGGTTTCTTCCACCTCCTGAACCTCCTCTTGTGGCTGATCCACATCCGGAAGCTCCTCCTTAGAAACTAACAGCTCCTCATCTGCATGCAAGTGTAGCTCCCTCTCAAGCGAACACTGCATGGCTTTCTCCTCCTAAAATTTTATATCCCGTCGCACAACAGTCTTGCGACTGTCTGACAAATACACCCGGTAGTTGTGAGGTGTATCAGTGTACCCCACAAATATTCCAACGTACGCATTTGACTCCAGCTTCTTCCTGGCATCCTTCGTCACATGAATGTAAACAGGTGAACCAAAAATCCTCAAATGGGAAATATCAGGCCTCTTACCAGAAAATGCCTCCTCGAGTGTACTCATGCCAAGTATCCTGTGAGGAAAACGGGTCTACACGTATACTGCAGTATTGCATGCCTCAGCCCACAAGTGTATGGGTAGGCCTTGATCATGCAACATCGCCCGTGCAGCACCCACGATCGTTCTGTTCTTCCGCTCAGCAACCTCATTCTGATGTGGGTTATCAGGTGCTATGAGCTCTCTTTGAATTCCTTTTGCACTGCAAAATTCCTTGAATTCGCCAAAGATGAATTCACCACCATTGTCGCTTCTTAGAGCCTTCACCTGCTTCCCTAATTCTTTCTCAACCAGTGCCTTGAACTCACAGAACTTTGAGTACGTATTGCTCTTCTTCTGCATGAAGAAGATCCATCACTTACGAGAAAATTCATCAACAAATATCACATAATACCTATGATTTGTTGTGTTGTGAGAAAAACAACCCACCGTACGTGTGAATTCTCTAAGGATCGTCGTGGCGCGACTATCCTTCTCATGAAAGGTGGCTTTCACAAATTTTCCCAAGGTACACCGCTTGCCTTTGGTTCGTGCCAAGAGTGCCTTCTCGCGGAAGCCAGTGGGGAAATGCAGTACAGGTATCTTCAAAGCTCCATGGTGAAGGTGGCCCAATCTCAGGTGCCACAACTCGCCATCATCCCGGCCTCTCCCACTCATCGCACACGCCATTGTGTGACCATCTACCTGCAATTGATAAAGGTTCTTAACTCGAACCCCTATCCTCCGGGTCACACCAGTTGCCTTACTGCGCAGGAAAGCCTTTCCCTCGCTAAAGACAACATCATGTCCCTTGTCTTCTAACATCGCCACAGAGATAAGATTCTTCTTCAATCCTGGAACATGCATCACTTCCTTCAATACGAAGGGTTTACCAGACTCCCTCTCAAAGGAAATGGTACCGATACCGATCGCACTGTATCTACCATCATCGCCCATCTCGATGTGCACTCCAAGATCTTTCTCATCCAAATCAATAAACAAATCTCGATCTCCTGTCATGTGAAAAGACGCACCACTGTCAAGAAACCACATTGATCCCGTCATACTTGAGACCAAGCATGCGATCAGCGAAAAATCCAGCTCAAACTGTGAGGCTAAGGCCTCTCCAGCTGCAGTCCCAGCAGCCTGCTTATTTTTCTTCTTCTGTGGACAATTTGTGGCGTAATGTTCGTGTTGGTGACAGTGAAAGCACTTCACCTTGGACATATCCTGCTTCTTGCCTTTCGCACCGGATTGAGAAGCTTTCTTGCTCTTCCCCTTCTTTTCTTTGGTAGCCAAAGTGCAATTCTCTTCATCAGATGCCTTTGATGAAGATCCATCCCTGGTACTTCGCCTTATCTCCTCTTGCACATGATCCGACCAAAGTCGCTCCCATCCTGGAAATTTCTCCCGACCATTGACAAAGTCCTGATAGGAATGCCAACTCTTCGGAAGCCCAAGGAGAGCCAAGATCACCAAGTCCTTATCATCAACAGTAACCCCCACACTTCCCAACTCATCCCTGCATTGGGTGAACTTCATGAGGTACTTGGGCATATTATCGCCTTTCTCCATCTTTATGTTTCTGAGTCTATCCTTGAGCGCCAACTTTCTCTGGTCACTCTTGCTTTGGAATAAATCTGTCAAGGCTTTCCACATCAAGAATGGAGAAGCCTTACCATGAAGGTTGGACACTATGTGATCCTTCACACCCTCCAACAGAATCCTTCGACACTTTGTTGTCTTCTTTTTCCATGCGTCAAGTACGGCAGCATCAGTAGAAGTAGGCTTTGGCACTTCAGCATCTATGAACTCCTTCAACCCATTGTCATCTAGCACCGCTTCCATCTTGTCCTTCCATGAAATATAATTCGAGCTGCCCTCAAGGGCATACTCCAATCGCAATCCGTTGAAAGACATCTCAACTTCGACACCAAGAAAACACTGCTGCAAATTCGAATTCCACCAGCACAAAACTCAACCGCTTCAATGTTTTGCAATTGCTCCAATGATCAATATCGCTCTGATACCATGTAGAAATTTGAATAACTGATATATTATTCACCAAGATTCTCCTGATCACACACTATTTTATCTTCATGCATAATACAGAATCTCTTCTACCATTGATCATCACATGCGGAAATAAAATCAATTGCATGCATACATTAAAACCACAAACAATCACACATATGAACACGGTATTTAATGGGAAAGCTTAAAGCTAAAAACCCCAACTATCTGTATATTATATTTCATGGAGATCATGTAACAATCATAGTACAAAGCTCCTCACAAGCTCTCGACACTACCTCAAATTGCTACACACTATCAAGCTAGATCTAGCAAAACACATGCTCCAATATTTTTCTACTTGATAGCCAGCCTCTATTGCGTTATCAGTGCTATGGGATGGCTTCATTAAATAGATAAACCACCTAGCTTGTACTGTGCAATCCTCATGGGCTTCTCCACCTATCTGTGTGTTGCAAATAGCAATTGTATAGTCACAACTGATAGTTAACCTGCTCTTTCACCTATTTCTGCACTGGTCTCCACTGAAACTGTCCATGCACTGAAGTTAACTGATGTATTCTTTAGTTTATTAATGAGTATATAATTAGTGAATTAATTAATAATTAATTCACACCACTCTCACTAATTGTATCAATTAGTTAAACTGAATACAAATAGCTCAACTATGTTTAGATTAGTTAAACTGAATACAACTCCACTAACTTCCTCAATCAACTCCACCAAACTCTGTCACATGAGTTCTAACTGAAGTCAACATGCAATAGCTCCACTAAACCCTTAGGAATAGCGTAATTCCTTCTGTCAGCTGCATGTGCCACATCTGTGCACTTAACTGAAGTGCTCCAAGAGAATAAGATAATTTTTAGAGTCTAAATATTATTAAGAGCTAATAATATTCGACATATCTATTTTTAGACTGGCAATCTAAAAATAGATTTCGCCCAGTATGTCTAAAAATAGAAGTCCATCTATTTTTCCAACTTGACCAACCCTCCACAAATAGCATCCTGCAACTCATAGAATCATGATTCACATGTCTAAAAATAGACATAGTCTAAAAATAGACTTTGCGCCAAAAATAGCCTGCGGGCCCACTAAGTGAAGGCGACTCCTTTCCACTAAGCTCATCATCTTGTTGCAATCTCAACATTCTGTTTGTTTTTCCAAACAGGAAAATTTGGAAAAACCGTACTGTTGACTGTGTACATTTTGGGCCAATGGCAAGCTGCCACGTGGCCTTTTTTTATTGGTCGAAAGTCAAAAAAAAAATTGGGCCAGCCACGATTTGACATGTGGTAGGCTCAGTGGCAGTTGAGATGGGAAAATTTCATTGGTGGGTTGGTGGCCAACCACAGGCTGCCACATGGCCCAACCGGAGGCCTCCGCGTGGCAACCCGGGGGCCACCAAAATTTGGTTGGAATTCCAAACTAGACTTCGTAGGAGTCGAACCTCCGACCTCTTAGCAAATAACACAATGCCTTAACCACTCAGGCTAACCATGGTCCTTGTAAACTATACCTCCTAACTACTACTTAAGGTTTATGTGGCAGAGGTAATGGGGTAAGGGATAAGCTATCCCCGGCCCCCCCATATATAAGCTATATGATCGTTGGTTGGAACCATAAGCACGGTGGCGGAGAGGGCCCCACCCATATTTAATATTAAATATTAAACCATGACTTATGGTTTAAAATTCATATTTTTAGGCCACATTATGCATTTACAACATCCCACAATTTGCGTCAAATTTCCACCAAATTGTCACTATGTTAGAAAAATTCAGGGAGAAATTGTACGACGGTGCCAGATTTTGGGGAAATTGTAGAGCGACTAGCAGCAAAGCTAGGGAAACTCATAAGTTCTTCAGTATTTAACCATTTTGGAAGAAGAAAGAGGCTAGACAAGGGTTTTTTTACAGTTCTAAAGCTAATGGAATAGGTTTTGAAGCCATTGCAGCATTGTAAACTGATGTAACCACCATTTTGAGCATAATGATATAGGGCCAATCCATTGGAAGCTGGACTAGGAGACGTAGCCCAGGAGGGGTGAACTCCTTCATCATTTGTTGTGTTGTGGTTATTTTTATGGTGTATTTGTCTGTTTTTTTCTACTATTTCATAGTTTAAATTCATGCTTTATGTGCATAAGAATTTAACGTAATACCACATAAAACTCAATTTTAACACTTGCAATTTAAACTACCTCAAGCACATTTACATATAGATCTCATACAGATCAAGTTTGGTATCAGAGCACTATTTTTCTTTGTTTTTGTGAGGATTTAATTGTTTACAAGTGTTTCTGATGCTTACAAGGTTGAAGCTCAAGAGAGGAGAAGGAAATATTGTGGGTGTAGGTTCTCAATTTGGGACAAGGACAAGGAGAACCCATTTGTCTCAATTTCCACCACAAGTTTCACCTCAAGTTGTACCTGAAGATTCAGGAAGGATGTCTCATGAAGGAGGAGTTTATAATATGTCAAGGGATGAGAATAATTTCAGAAAAGGTTTCTTTGACATGACTGAAATGGTTAAAGTTCTCTTTGAAGAGAGAAATTCAAGATTGTAGGGTGAAAGTTCCAAGCCTTCAAAAGGAGAGGGTTCTTCTAGAGGAAAAGGAGGATATGATGACAAGCCTTCAAAAGGAAATGGTGACAAACCACCCTCTTCTCCACCATCATATTCACCTTCATCATCTCCTTCATCTTCTTCCTCTTCCATAATAACTGTTACTCAAACACCTCCACATACCCCAAGGGTTCATGCTAAAACTCCCTTATTAAAACTTGATATCGAATTCCAACTACCTATGTATAATGGTGAAGTGAATGCTGAAACACTTGATAATTGGGTTCGTCAAATTGAAGTTTATTATAGGATTAATAACATCAAAGATGATGAAACAAATATTTAGTTGGCTTCATTAAGGTTGGAAAGTGTTGCTTTGATTTGGTGGGAAGACAAAACACGAGAGGATATGAAAAACCATGGTAAGGTCTCAACCTCTTGGATAGATTTTATTGTTGCACTTAGAAGACAATTTTATCCATTAGCTTATATGCAGGTGGCTATTATGCATTGGTAGAATTTTTTACAGCTAAAAGGTCAAAGTGTGAAAACTTACACCTAAGAGTTTAGAATAAGTTCTTTGATATTGGGTGTAGACTTGCAATCACAAGACACTTTGCTGAAATATATTGGGGGTTTACACAGTTATTTGAGTCATACTATCCTTATGTTTAATCTTACAAGTTTAGATGAGGTTTGTGTTCAGGAAACACATCTTGAAGCAAGAGGGAAAAACATTTCACAAGAGGGTATCAAGAAGCCATTTACAAGTGGAGACAAGGGTAAGAGTAGTTTCAAAGGGAAAGGAAAGAAGAATGCATCCGTCAAGAAGGAAGGAGAAAAATTAACATGGAAACATTGTTCCAAAGCGGGTCATAATGAAGCTCATTGTAGGAATCTTCAAGCTGAGATGAAACCAAAGAATTTTAACAGAAGCAAAAGACAATTGCAACTACACAACATGACTTAGGCTCTGATTATAGAGATGAAACAAAGATCATAGAAATGGGAATGAAAGTTAAGGACATAGCAAGCACTAGCTCTTCAAGTTTTCCTAATGATACTCAAGGTGAGAAAACAAGAATTGAACTTTTCCATATTCGAGTTACTTCAAAGCATACCAAAATTGATACACTCTTTAATAGTGGTTCACAAGAAAATTTTATTTCCGAAGACTTGGTCAAGATGTTAAATTTAGAGACCATTTCTCATCCAATACCTTGTCCTTTAGGTTGGATATGCAAAAATGCAAACTTACAAGTGACGAGTAAATGCATACTTAGATTTGCAATTACAACAAACTTTCTTGATGAAGTTGAACTTGATGTAGTTCCACTTAATATTTTCGGAATTGTATTGGGAAGCCCATATTTGTATTATAGGAAATATATTTTTCATCTCCATGAAAACAAGTATCACTTGTTCAAAGATAGTAATGAGTACATTGTTAGAGCATGTCAACAAAAACTAAATCTTTCACTTGTGAATACCGGATAAATGAAGAGACTCATTAACTCTAGCAAGAAATTTGTGCTTTTAGTGGTCAAACAAAAGAATGATGTTGAGAATGATGCTTTTCAAGGTTGTGATTCAAGATTGAAATCTGATTTGGCTGAGGTTTTTAACCAATATGATGAGATGTTTCAGGAGCCAAAAGGATTGCCTCCCAAGAGGGGAATCCAACATGAAACACAATTGCAGCAAGAGTGTCCTCTTCCTAACATTGGCATGTACATGATGTCAGTGATGGAAAGTGTAGAAATTAAAAGGAAAATTCAAGATTTGTTGGACAAAGAGATCATCAGACCAAGTACTCTGCCATGTGCGTCACCTATTATTTTGGTGCCAAAGAATGATGGAACATGGCGCATCTGTGTGAAATTTTGTGCATTGAACAAAATTACGGTAAAGAATCGTTACCCACATCCTAGAATTGATTATTTATTTGATCAATTGAAATATGCTAAGTATTTTAATAAGTTGTAATTAAGGAGTGGCTATCATCTAATTAGAATTGTTGAAGGTGACATGTGGAAGACAACATTCAAAACAAAACAAGGTGTGTTGGAATGGCTAGTTATGCCTTTTGGTCTTTGCAATGCTCTTGATACCTTCATGCGTGTGATGAATGGTGTATTGAGTCCATTTCTAGATGATTTTGTGATAGTATACTTAGATGACATCTTGATTTTCAGTAAATATCATGAAGAACATGTCATGAATGTCAAAAAGGTCCTTGATTTATTGAAGAAAGAATAGTTGTTTTTAAATATGTCAAAGTGTGAGTTTGTAAAAACTTCTTTAGTGTATTTGGGTCATATTGTTGGAGGAGGTGAATTAAAAATAGATCCCTCCAAGGTTGATGTCATTTTGAATTGGCCAAAGCCCAAAACAGTTACAGAGGTAAGAATATTTTTTGGGAGCAGCCCAATATTGGAGGAATTTTATTGCTAACTTATCTTCTATCGCAGCTCCATTGTATGCATTGACATAGTTTTATAACTATTTAACATAATGTTCTCTTCATATAACATAAAATGGGTGATACTCAACAACTTTTTTAAGACTTGAGTTTATCTATAAACTGTAATTTTCCTTGAAATTCCCACTACTCATATTTGTAGAATTATTTAATATAATGATATGACAACTTGTTGAAGCCTCGAAATCACTGCTACAACATTAGGGGATAACCACCCGGTCTAGACCTTAATACAGCTCCTTTTCCGTTTATGATAGTGGCTCTGACTGGTTTAACTAGGTCCAGTTACCTTTTCCCTATCGCTATTGGTTTATGATATATCCTTAACTACCAATAGACAAGGATATCAGATCAATTATTCTTGCTGGTCAGGCAAGAGAATGACCCTTAAGCTGATTTGAGTTCATCCAAACCACAACTAAGATTTTTTGCCTCTTTGAGAAGAGGAATTAAAAGAATATAGAAATTAATTTAAATGCAAATTTATTCTATAATGCAAGCAAAATAAACTAATCTAAATCCTATCTCAATTAGGTAGATGAAAATCTAACCCAACTAGGAGCAAGATAATTAAATAATGAGGATTAAAATATGTATGGATTTGTCAAACCAACGAAGAAATTCAATTAGCTCACATTTGTGAATACCAAAACACATTCTATTGAGACCATTTGACTGAAATAATAAATCAACAACACTTCGGAAGAAATTCACGAAAATGATATCGATTGACAAATCAGTGAAGCCAATAATTAAACAATAATATGTGGAAGAAATTCACAACACATTACTATTTAATAAATCAGTTTTATAAGACAGATTGCTAAGTAATGGTTACTCAGAAATCAGAGTGTAATTCATAAAAGCATAGATAAACAACAATTTGAGACAAATTATCCATATCAACAGAAATGCCAAAACATTAATAAAATGAAACAACAATTTTATTAACATAAAAATGAAACTGGTATTTGATACAGAAATGCCAAAAATACCAGTTAATTGAATATGCTTCTCTAATCCTGGTCTCTAATA
Organism: Pinus albicaulis; assembly: GCA_034641835.2. Taxonomy (NCBI): domain Eukaryota; kingdom Viridiplantae; phylum Streptophyta; class Pinopsida; order Pinales; family Pinaceae; genus Pinus; species Pinus albicaulis. The sequence goes on along the minus strand of CM076575.1, from coordinate 560,982,697 downwards.
GTACTTTACATTACTTGAATTTCTGCTTTCAAGACTAGAGCTACAAAAATGCAAACTCTGCCCCTTATGCATAATTCAAGGCATAAAGAAAAACCCTCAATAATGTTCAGATCTGAAATTTTAACTCCTCCCCATCTACAACTCTAAATTCCTATTACATAAATGCTTTTAGAAGTCTGGAATTGCAGAGGAGAGCAACCCCTTTTACGTTTTGCAATCTGCAATTTATAATACTTCCAAAAGTATTTTGAGAAGAGAGTTTGTTGAATAAAAATTTGTCCAATCCCATTTTAATTGCTCAAAAATTTCAATCTTTAATTGATGTAGCCTTCTCATTGATTGAGATCTTTCCCTTCTACTGTTTTTCCTGCAAAAGGAAATCAAAATGAATTAAGATGCAACAATAAAATTTAACATTAAAACAAATCCAATCAAATTCTATTTAAATAAATAAATAAAAAGAAATTTGAGCTTTTTATTGATGTTTTTAATTAACCAAGGATATTATTGATGCATGAATCTGCAATTAGAAAACACTGGGCAAATGAAAATGAAGAAAACAAAACTCAAAAAAAAAAGATTTATTTTAGAAATCCAAAGCTTGATCTTCTGCCTGATTTTTGACCCAATAAATGATCAAATCTGTTGGTGAAACCTCCTCAGAAATGTTCTCCTTTATTTTCTCTTTTCAATGAGCCGTCCTGGGCCTCATTTGGCCAAGTAAAACTCAATCTATGAGCCTTCAAAGTTGATAAGTGAAATCTGAAATAAATCTGGAAATTCTGTTACTGGGCTAAAAAATCAGAATTTTAATTAAAAATCTAATCCTAAATTAGATTCTAATTATTTAATAGTTAATCCTAATTTAATTTTTAATCATAAATTAAACTAATTATTTAAATTAATATTAATCTAACTAATTAATATAATAATTATCTATAATTGAATTAATTAGATTTTACGTATTAATTAATTTAATCTAAACTTAACACTAAACTAAACAAACTTAAAACTATGTTTAATATTAAATTAAAACACAACACTATATTAAATTAAAATCAATTTTAATCTATCACTAACATAATACTAACACTAACTTAACCTTAATAATATATTAAAATAAATTTATTAATTTATCATTCCATTAAAATTATCCTAATTAATACTCCAATAGTCTATTACCAATCCACTATACTAATATTAAATTAAATTAATACTATACTAACACTTCACTAATATAAAACTAAATTTATACTAACAAATATTAACTTAAAACAAACTAACATTATTTTCCACTAACATTAATATTTGTAAACATTAAACTAACACTAAAACTAACCTATGACTTACACTAACATTTTACTTAGACTAACCTATCACTACTAACATAGCCTTTAAATAACTCATCGCAATCTCATGAAATAAACTCATTGCATCGCATGGACTTCGAATGAACTTCAATCGCATCGCAAAAAGACAAACTCATTGCATCGAAGCGAACAAACTCAATCGCATTGGAGTAAATGAACTCAATCGCATCGGATGGAATGAGTGCATCGGGGTTTTAAAACTTCCGATGTGATAAATTTTTATTTTTATTTTATTTTTTTGTTTTTTTGTTTTTTATATATAATTTTTATATTATATTAAATTTTAATTTAATTAATTAATTATATAATAATTAATTTAATTAATTTAAAATTGAATATTAAAAATTGGTTTTTTTATTTTGGTTTCATTTTAATGATGTTAAATTAGATTATGAATTTATCTAATATAACGATTTTCCTCTCTAAATTACAACCACTTTGTCACTTTAGATTTTTCGAGATTTTTCGAGTTCAGATTTATTTGAAAATTGGAGTAAATTATTGAAATCCCGATGCTTCGTTATTTGGCTGTATAAGTAAAAAAAATGAAAAATATTAGTCAGAAATAACTACGAGTTAATATTTTAAACTAAATGCATTATTGAACTAATAAAAAAAAAAAAAATATTGTACATTTTACGCATTTTCTAACCCAGACGACATAATTTATTAGACTTCAAAGGAGTGTCATTTACAAACTAATTGACCAAATGAGACGAAACAAGTGTCAACAGGAAGCTTATAAAAAATCGATTTCATCCGAGCAATCAAAATAAGAATCTAAAGAAAATGAAAAATTAACAAAATCGTATGATAATTGACTCAAAAAAAATCCTAAAAGGTGTTTAGCCAAAAATTTTATAGAAAGGGTCCCCATTATTTGATGTGAACAAGTTAAAAATAGGGGGTTGTTGTACCGTACAACAATTGGCGATTCACTGGAAGAAACAGTTATCTCTGTTTGATATAAATGAAATTTTCTCAAAATTAAGGTAAAAATAATTAAAGAAGAGAAAATTATTTTTTGGAATGATTGACTCGGTTCATTAATCTAAATAAAAGCAATAATCATCTAGCTGTAATTTTCTTGAAATTCCTCATAAATTAAAATATTTCATTACTCTATATCAATGTTTAATTAGTTGTAAAGATAAAGCAGGGGTCACTTTACAGCTTAGCTTTTAAAATGTACTCATTTGTCACAAGTAGAGCCACTGCTGCCAGCAAACATCTATAGTCTCGACAGGGTTACCTTTTAATCATTAATGATTCAGAATCCTATCTAATTAAGAATTATTGACCTAGAGATAAATCCATATATATATATATATATATTAAAGTCATTGTCCTGGTTTGGTAGCCAAATATTTGACAATGCCATTCACTGGTTATAATTGGACTGAACAAGCTAGCTCGTGATTAGATCCCTTGTCTTACAATTGTTTGCAATTATAAGCCATTACCCTGGTTTGTTTAGTAGTGTTGGTAATGTCAGCCTATTTTTCCCCTGTGATCACGGTAAGCAGGCTCATGATGAAACCTCTTATCTTTTAAGTTTTAAATATATTTTTGGATTACACTCTAGAAAAATAAAACTCTTTTAAATAGGGAGAATTATTAACTCCTTAAGAGTTCAGAATGACAATTTCAGAGTTAAAAGTGTTTTGCTGTAAAGTGTCCTTACTTGGTTAAAAGTAACTTTTCTGGACTGATAATATAATTTTGAAAGATCTTAATAAAATATTGAAATCTCAAAATGATTACAATTTTGATGAAAAATAAATTTCTCAGATTTCATGATACTTCGTCAGCTTCTCTTGTTTTGTAATCTCTTCCTTAAGTATGTCTACCTTTATAATAAGAAAAACAAATTTTGCTAAGAGATTTAAGAAAAATCTAATAGGAAACTGTTAACTATTTTTTCCTATGTATGCCAACCATTGCTAGGTATCAAGAATGCCTTCCATATAAATCATGGAAAAGTCACCAAAATCAAAACTGAAAACCAAAGGAAAAAAATTCTTAAGCTAAAGTGAGAAAATAAATCAGCAAACCAAAATAAAAATGAAGAAATTTAAAGGTGGAAAGGAAAATCCAAGTTTTTGAAATACAAACTTTAACAAGAATGTTTATACCAATGTCTCAACAACATGAAGTAAAAGAAAATAATCATGTAATCATTCCTTCTTATGTCGAGATTCAGAAAACTTATACCTTGCAGGGTTGTAAGTGTTTTAGGCTGTAGATAGCAGTGATCATAAAATTCAGCCATAATGAAAAATTTATGTCTGATGTCAATCTTCTTGTTTCAAAGCATTATCTTAATCATTTTCTAATAAAAGGAATACTTTTAAAGAAACAGATTAAAGGTTCAGAAACTTCCTAATGTAGCTATTTCAACGAAGACTATCGTTGCTTCTTGAAAATAAAACCAGGAAAAGAGTATAGGGCTTCCAAAATATGATTTGGCAAATGATTGAAAGCTTTTATGAAGAGCTGCAAAACAGAATCAAATATCAACATAATTTTAAAAAAACAAAACTGAAACTAAAGTAATGAAATGGAAATTAATGAAAGTGGGTACATGAATCTTACCGTTAGATAATTGCATTTGATCTTACCTGAAGGTATCAATTTCTCCAATAATAGCTGACTTCTTCTTTTAGTTGACAATAAAAATATGAAGAAGGCAAACTAACCAAAATATTATAACCCAAAATCATTATTTATTTTATTTAAACTAAAGCAAGCAGTAAATTGTAAAAATGGAATGCTTTATGTTCAAGGGAGTTGAAATTAAAATAAATGTATCAGAAATGAGATTAAGAATTTGCAGTAATAAATGTTCTCAAAATATTATAAGTTTTATAAAAATTTCATGATTTTATAAATTGTTCAGATTTAAGACCAAGTTTAAGATAATGAAATTTAAAATAGAGATGTCTTGAATTTCGTACTTAATTATGGAATTATTTAAACTAAAATATATGAGAAATCAAAATGATTTGAATATGATACAAATTTGTTATCAATTGCTTTAATATCATAGGGATTACCCAAGATTGCTTTTAAATTAACACAATGCCTTATCGGATGATTCGTATTGCGTGTAGAGGGATGTGTTGGAGTTTGTCGCATCAGAAATTGCAATGGAAAATCTGTGATATGAAAACATATGATAAAAATATATGCAATGCGATGGAGTGATCATACCATTGATGAAATGTTATATTTAGGATCGGGGTGATGAATTATCGCATCGCAACTTTTAAAATGAGCACACAAGGATGTATTCAATTTTCCTCCCAATTTGCGATTTGCGATTGGACTTATCACATCGGAGGTCTTATAAAATTAATCCTTGACTAATTTAATAATTTGCGATTACAATTTGAACTTTATCGCATCAGATTTTTTGTAAATAGATATATCAAAATGAGGTCTCTCCGATTTGCGATTGCGATTAGACTTCATTGCATTGGAACCTTTTAAAAGTTGACTTTTTAACCAATTGTGATAAGACTTTATCAATTCGCGATTGCGATCAAGTTTTTATTGCATCGGAGTTTTTTAAATGGAAGAATTAACCTTATGCCTAATGCGACATGTGCATTTGTGATTTGATCTATCGCATCGGAACTTTTGTGATGAAAAAACAAACTTTTCAATTTATTCCAATGAGATATACGATTTGATATTTTATGGAAGATTGAATGAGGTAACACATCGGAGGTCTTGCATCATAAATCAAGTTGAAACATTTCAGACATGAATCTTGCGATACTGTTTTAAATTTCAATTGGGTTTTCTAATGAATGAATGAAAGCAAAGTTAATCAATGCTTCAAATTCTAATGAATAAAATTTCCCTGAACCTGTTGCAAATTTGAAATGGGTTTGCTGCTTACTTCAAGTTTTGAAAATAAATGAAAACCTAGAACAAGAATAAAAAAATAAACTAAGGAAAAGAGAAACTATTAATAGATGAAAATGAACATGTAAATGCGTCCCTGGAAGGAAATTGTCTGTGGATTTTACCTTATGAATCTTCCAATCCTTCCTTTGATTTATCAAAATTCTAACTTTTTCAAACTCATCTCTTATTTATTCTAAATCAGAGTGTGCAATCATCCTAAATAAAATCTGTTTACTCATGTTCAGAAAATCTAAAAATCATAAAATTCACTAAAAATAAATGTGAAAATAGGCTTCTCTTTGAATTGCAACAGCAATTTATTTCCTCTACTCATTCTGAATTAACTTGAAAAAAATATGTCTTGTTATAGTGATTGTTTAATAATGCTTTTAACAAATAAATATGATGCATATTGCAGCATCAGATAATAAACTAAAGATCAGGATGGGATAAAGCCACTAATTATGGAAAAATATCAACACATATTTACATGTATGCACACAGCAAAATGGACATCCTTAAAGTCATTTTAACAAATTTCGAAGAAGATAATATGAACTTCATGTGATTACAGAAAAATGTTAGAATGACTAATAATGATTAAATTGGCATTAGGCTTATAATAGACAGTCATACATTTCATGGGTTAATAATATCATGAAGTTTTATATCCTCAAAACCTTTAACAAATCAATTTTAGGAGAAAATCATATGAGGACATTTCAAAATAGAGAAAAGTGGCTTTGAGGTGATTGGTGCCAAGTACAACTTCAATTGAATTTAGTCAAGATGTTATTCAAAATAGGCAGAGTAGAGATATTGTTGAAATAAATTTTCATTTAAAAATGGGAAGCAAGAATTAGAATTTTTCTGATAAGAGGAAAATATTTCCTTGAAAATGTATATGATATGAGAAGGGTCGATTGCTCATTTTATTTTTTTCTACAGAACTATTAAGAATAAATTAACTACATAAAACAAACTAACTAAATTAATTATACTTCTATTCTAACCATATACATGAAAATGACTAGGTATAGTCATATTTCCGGTGTAACCATTCTCTTATTTTAATTTATGCATATATATACAGTTCAAATGTTAGTAACAGAAACACAAATCTAAAAAAAAAAAATATGTAAGTAGAATTTACAGTTATTGTTAACAACTTATTTACAATCTCCTTTTTTTGAAATGTCTTTTCCAACTGAATTCCAATTGGATCATAAAAATATGGATGGGTTTCCATTAATGATTGGAAAATGTTTAAAAGAGAAGATGACAGGCCAAATTGTGGATATGAGCTTTTAATTTGAAAGGCCTGAAAAAATTTGTTAGTGTTGTGTATAAGTGTTAAACTATTAACAATTTTCCATGAAGGAAAACTTTCCAAACAATTTTCAAATGAGTTAATGAAAAGTGGATGGAAATTTGTTAAATAAGATGGAAAATTATCAATTGGATTAGATTGCTGGTCAGATTGTAAAAATACATTCTCTTGTTGACACTGCCTTTGGGAAAATAGAGGCTTTTGATAAAACATTAACTTTAATTGAAATTGAAATATTAATAGCTTTTGATGTTCATGATTATAATATGAAACTTCAATTTCCCAATAGGGCAATGCATCAATTGAGTGTTCATTTTTAAAGTGTTCAATATGCCAGCGTAGAGTGTCAAAAATTTGAAAAATAAAATCACAAAACAAATATAAATTTGAACAAAATAAATATGAAAGAAAAAATAAAATGAAATCCTTATTGGTACATATAATGTTACAGCACAATTGGGATTGTTTTAAAATAATTTCTTTTTTACAAGGATTAGCGAGAATAATGGAATTTGAATAATTGCCAATTACAACTTGTGAATTAGAAAGAGAATTATGATTATGAGCAGGAATGGGAGTTTGATCATGATATGAATCATAATTTGGAATGTTTTCTTGAATGGTGAAATCATGAAGATAATTTGTTGCTCCAAAATGAGGATTGGTTGGAATAATTTCTAAATTGAAATGTTCATCATTCTCAGATTTTATTTGAATTTTATCATGAGGATACTCTTGAGAAGAACAGAAATCAACATCCTTGCTATTAGAATAATTATCATAAATGACTTCACAATATTCTTTAGAATTCCCTTCGATCCCGTCCAATACATCAAAACAAGGAGGAATAAAAAATTCATGTTCATTAATGGCAAAAGAATGATCATTAATTGTTTCTCTATCTTGATAAAAATTTATTGGTAATTCATTTAGGTCATCCTCTTTATTTTCTGAAATATCATTAATACCAAAAGGAGAGAAATTACCAACATTAAAAAAATCAGGATAAAGGGAAAAATGAGAATCAGAAATAATGAATTCAAAATTTTCTCTGTTCGAGAAATCTTGTGCGCTCTGTTCATTATAAATTTTAGATTCTAGATCATTCCTTTGTATACTCATACTTTCTTGAAGAAGGTTGTTTTGCTGCTCTGTTTTCAGTGTTTGTTCATCATGAAAAAATTCAGAAATTTATATATCAGTTTGCATTTTATTATTCACTTTGATTGTTGTTTGCACATGTTGATTTGCGATCTGATTTTCTAAATTTAATGCAGAGGAATTTTCAGATTTCAAGGCAGCTCTTTCTCCAAAATTGCTACTATTGTCTTCTTGCATTTGAATAGAAATATTTTCCAAGCTTTGTGAGACCACTTCATCATAATTTATTTGCACATCGATATTGGAATTCTCATTTATGTTAGAAGGGGATGGAACAAAGCTTGAACTAATTTCATATGGATTGGGAATGGGAGGAAGAGAGAAAATATATTCAAACCAATCTAGTGATTCTTCTTCCGTAGGTTTATCTTCAACTTTAAATCTTAAACAATTTAAATGAAATCGAATATTAAAATTTCTAACAGACTCATTTTCAAATCTTTGTAGATATTCAATTTCATCGCATACATGTTCATAATCGTATCCGTAAAATTTACAGATGAAAAGTGTGACAAATTGATCCCAATTGTGAATTGAGGCAACCGGAAGAGTTCTACACCAGTTTATAGCTTTTGCCGCAAATGTGAGAGTAAAAATTCTGCATAAAATGCCTTCATCAATTCCCTGAAAATCATAATTTGAAACATTTTGAATAAATTGAAAGACATGATTAAAAGCAGGAGAATTTTTCTTACCATTAAATTTTACCTGAGACAAGAGTCTTACCACTTCGAGTGGAGTATTGGAAGATGCATGTCCATGTATACAACTCCAAATTGGAAGTTTAAAAGGAGCCATAGTAATAAAAATAAATGTTAAAATTGAAAAGACTCCAATAGACAACAAGTTTCAGGCCCTCCTTCTAGCGCCAAAAATGTTGAAGCCTCGAAAATCGCTGCTACAACATTGGGGGATAACCACCTGGTCCGGACCTTAATACAGCTCATTTTCCGTTTATGATAGTGGCTCCGACTGGTTTAACTAGGTCCAGTTACCTTTTCCCTATCGCTATTGGTTTATGATATATCCTTAACTACCAATAGACAGGGATATCAGATCAATTCTTCTTGCTGATCAGGAAAGAGAATGACCCTTAAGCTGATTTGGGTTCAGCCAAACCACAACTAAGATTTTTTGCCTCTTCGAGAAGAGGACTTAAAAGAATATAGAAATTAATCTAAATGCAAACTTATTCTATAATGCAAGCAAAAGAAACTAATCTAAATCCTATCTCAATTAGGTAGATGAAAATCTAACCCAACTAAGAGCAAGATAATTAAATAATGAGGATTAAAATATGTATGGATTTTAATTAGTGTCAAACCAACGAAGAAATTCAATTAGCTCACATTTGTGAATACCAAAACACATTCTATTGAGACCATTTGACTGAAATAATAAATCAACAACACTCCGAAAGAAATTCACGAAATTGATATTGATTGACAAATCAGTCAAGCCAATAATTAAACAATAATATGTGGAAGAAATTCACAACACATTACTATTTAATAAATCAGTTTTATAAGATAGATTGCTAAGTAATGGTTACTCAGAAATCATAGTGTAATTCATAATAGCAGAGATACACAACAATTTGAGACAAATTATCCATATCAATAGAAATGCCAAAACATGAATAAAATGAAACAACAATTTTATTAACATAAAAATGAAACTGGTATTTGATACAGAAATGCCAAAAATACCAGTTAATTGAATCTGCTTCTCTGATCCTGGTTTCTAACAGTACTTTACATTACTTGAATTTCTACTTTCAAGACTAGAGCTGTAGAAATGAAAACTCTGCCCATTATGCATAATTCAAGACATCAAGAAAAACCCTTAATAATGTTCAGATCTGAAATTTTATCTCCTCCCCATCTACAACTCTAAATTCCTATTACATAAATGCTTTTAGAAGTCTAGAATTGTAGAGGAGAGCAGCCCCTTTTACATTTTGCAATCTGCAATTTATAATCCTTCCAAAAGTATTTTGAGAAGAGGGTTTTTTGAAGAAAAAACTGTCCAATTCCATTTTAATTGCTCAAAAATTCCAATCTTTAATTGTTGTAGCCTTCTCATTGATTGAGATCTTTCCCTTCTACTGTTTTTCCTGCAAAAAGAAATCAAAATGAATTAAGTTGCAACAATAAAATTTAACATTAAAACAAATCCAATCAAATTCTATTTAAATAAATAAATAAAAAGAAATTTGAGCTTTTTATTGATGCTTTTAATTAACCAAGGATATTATTGATGCATGAATCTGCAATTAGAAAAGGCTGGGCAAATGAAAATGAAGAAAACAAAACTCAAAAAAAAAAATGATTTATTTTAGAAATTCGGAGCTTGATCTTCTGTCTGAATTTTGACCCAATAAATGATCAAATCTGTTAGTGAAAACTCCTCAAAAATGTTCTCCTTGATTTTCTCTTTTCAATGAGCCATCCTGGACCTCATTTGGCCAAGTAAAACTCAATCTATGAGCCTTCAAAGTTGATAAATCAAATTTGAAATAAATTTGGAAATTTTGTTGCTAGGCTAAAAAATCAGAATTTTAATTAAAAATATAATCATAAATTAGATTCTAATTATCTAATAGTTAATCATAATTTAATTTTTAATCATAAATTAAACTAATTATTTAAATTAATATTAATCTAACTAATTAATATAATAATTATCTATAATTGAATTAATTAGATTTTATGTATTAATTAATTTAATCTAAACTTAACACTAAACTAAACAAACTTAAAACTATGTTTAATATTAAATTAAAACACAACACTATATTAAATTAAAATCAATTTTAATCTATCACTAACATAATACTAACACTAACTTAACCTTAATAATATATTAAAATAAATTTATTAATTTATCATTCCATTAAAATTATACTAATTAATACTCCACTAGTCTATTACCAATCCACTATACTAATATTAAATTAAATTAATATTATACTAACACTTCACTAATATAAAACTAACTTTATACTAACAAATATTAACTTAAAACAAACTAACGTTATTTTCCACTAACATTAATATTTGTAAACATTAAACTAACACTAAAACTAACATACGACTTAGACTAACATTTTACTTAGACTAACCTATCACTGCTAACGTAGCCTTTAAATAACTCATCGCAATCTCATGAAATAAACTCATTGCATCGCATGGACTTCAAATGAACTTCAATCGCATCGCAAAAAAACAAACTCATTGCATCGGAGCGAACAAACTCAATCGCATCAGAGTAAATGAACTCAATCGCATCGAATGGAATGAGTGCATCGGGGTTTTAAAACTTCTGATGCGATAAATTTTAATTTTTTTATTTATTTTTTTATTTTTTTATTTTTTATATTATATTAAATTTTAATTTAATTAATTAATTATATAATAATTAATTTAATATTAAAAATTGTTTTTTTTTTTTTTTGGTTTCACTTTAATGATGTTAAATTAGATTATGAATTTATCTAAGATAATGATTTGTCTCTCTAAATTACAGCCACTTTGTCACTTTTGATTTTTCGAGATTTTTCGAGTTCAGATTTATTTGAAAATTGGAGTAAATTATCGAAATCCCGATGCTTCGTTATTTGGCTGTATAAGTAAAAAAAATGAAAAATATTAGTCATAAATAACTACGGGTTAACATTTTAAACTAAATGCATTATTGAACTAATAAAAAAAAAATATTGCACATTTTACGCATTTTCTAACCCAGACGACATAATTGATTAGACTTCAAAGGAGTGCCATTTACAAACCAGTTGACCAAATGAGACGAAACAAGTGTCAACAGGAAGCTTATAAAAAATCGATTTCATCCAAGCAATCAAAACAAGAATCTAAAGAAAATGAAAAATTAACAAAATCGTAAGATAATTGACTCAATAAAAAATCCTAAAAGGTGTTTAGCCAAAAAATTTATAGAAAGGGTCCCCATTATTTGATGTGAACAAGTTAAAAATGGGGAGTTGTTGTACCGTACAACACAACTATATATCTCTTAGTTCCCACCCTTATTAAATTTATTAGTTGAGTAATGATTTTGTAACTTACACTTCCTATATCTTTATTTAACTATGATGAAAAGTGCAGTTAAAGTGAATATAATTATTTTGAATCTTTTCTAATGTGTACCATATTGTTTCATTATGTAGTGTGTTGTACCAGAAACATTATCTTCATGTGCTTGCACTTAGGACATGTCATTTGTTAAAGTTAAACATTATAAGAATTTTTATGAAGTATTTGGTTGGTATGAAGTTTTATTAGTTTTGCAAACAGTCATTCATTTTTTTACTTATATTTACATATTTCTACTCTATGAATAAAATGTATTATTTAGAAATGGGAAAATGTGTAAGTTATATTTAATCACATCTTTCAATTGTGTTAACATGGAACTCAATACTTTGGTTGATAATTTATCAAAAAAGAGACTCTATTTAGTTCAGGACTTCAACCTAGATTATTCTACATGAGTTTATAAATGGTTTTCCTCTCAACATTCTTTCTATGTCAACATTTTTTGTTGGATTATATTATATGCATTATATGTAATTTGCATATCCATCTACCATACGCCCCCCAACCGCATCCCCTAGGAGTTTTGGGGAATCTTTTATACATGGTCGGGGTCGTGATAGATCACGTAGCCATACTAGAGTGTATGTTCCACTCATAGATCCTCCCTCTGACACTAGTTAGAGTGTCAGAGGTAGTGTTTTTTTCGTTTTTGATTACTTGTTATAGTTATTGGACCTTCTTTAATTGTTGCAAGTACACATCATGCATTTTAAATCCTCTTTAAAATTTATGAGTTTATGTCTTGAAATTATCTTTAATTTTTAAATTGTATGCATTGTTGTGTTTGAATTTAATGTATATTCTATTATGCTTGTAGTTTGTTATATATATTAAGTTATGTTTATGATTTGCAGACCCTTAGTAGAGCGAAGATGATGATCACAGTGCAGCGTTGATCCTTCCATGGAACGATGTTATAGCCAGTATCATAGTTGAGGATGTTAGGGCCCAACAAACATGGATCACACGAGAGGTGGATAAAATCTATGATATTTCACCTACTATGTGTAGTTTGTCTTTGATGTTGGATAACATCAACAGGTTGATCGAGACATACTAGAGGGCGGGCCCATAGAGCCGCTTCCTATATTCCATACATAGGATTAAGAGGCTGGAGGTTAGAGTCCCACATACTTGGAATGCGGTGGAAGACACCACCAAGAACATTGATGTTCGTAGGGATTTTTTTGACATCTCTCTAGAATATCATGTTAAACATGCTGGTCTGATTCTGCTAAAATATTTTAAGAATGTTGATGCGGCCCTTTTTTTTAATGATCGATTCATTGGAGCTTGGGGCCAATTCAGGCACCATGACCAGGTCCCCATTTACTTTGCAAAGCATATATATGCGAATTTTGTGCTATATATAAGTCTGGATTACATCGACACCAGATCTAATTTTTATGGACCCATCTTAAGATGCAGTTATGAACTTGTCAGGGATAATAAGGACCATGCACATGTAACACCACCTCTACTATTGTTTCCATGGCCATCTCAGAGCATGGTATTGTCAACAGAGCTAAAACAGTCACCGTAGCTCGACATTGAGGCTAGGCATACCATTGCAAATAACATGCAAAGGACATTTTCCATTATACATGTTGCATTGTGTGGAGAGATGAGTAGACCACATTTGTTTCATCATGGCCCACCAGTTTCATTACATGATGATTCATATCTTGAGATTCTAGGGCATGACCAGCTTTTTCAATATGAACGTACGTGTCGTGATACCATCTGTGACACCTGGAGGGTGCATGACCCACATGACACAGACCAAGTACATATATATGCAAATTTTGACTCTTATCATCAAATTATACATTATTTATATTAATAAGTCTGTATCATATTGCATTTATATTAATAAGTTCATGATAACATGCATGCACAACCCAGCTACATAGATGAGCTTCTGAGATCATCTTAGGGGGAAGTTGACCAACCATAACAGCCTCCTCTGGTGCATGTTTCCATGGCTCAGTATCCTCCACCTCCACCTCCACCTCATAACACTCATGTGAGGGAGATTCACTATGTACAGCCACGTGGACCAATAGCTCAGGTAATTTTTTCTATTCCTAAGATTTCAACAGTTTCTTTTTTTAAGTTACATGTATGCATGCTAATTAATTCGTAGACTAATTATAATTTGTATTTTCCATTGTTTACACAGTCCTAGATGCAGGGTGGTGTCAATGTCGCAGTTATGTGGAAGCATGAGTGGGATGTTGGGTATGGAGGCATTAAGACACAGGAAGGGGAGCACCAAACCCAGATTGATCAGACCCCCATCCCACCTGAATTCCATTTGCACTCGACTAAGTCATAAGGAGGGGACTAATTAAATACACAGTTCAAAATCATTTATTTCTAGATTGTTTATTTTGTACAAATAATGTTCTAATTAATTTGAATTTGAACGTGTTATATTGCAGTACTAGATTATGGGCGTTCACTTTGCGCAGCGGAACGCGTATAAGAGTTCTAGAAGTGATAATTTTTAGAGTAGATCATAGATAGTTTGTATATTTCCAGGCCCAATTCATATGGCGCATTCACATGTGATGTACACACTTTGTATATTTTCATACATGGAAAATTTATGGATGCATGGACATTATTTCGGTTTGTGGATGCTTATTATTCCAATTTGTGAATGTTCATATACAATGTAATTTGTATATATATTCATGTGGATAGTTTATTATCATACATAACTAACAAGATAATAATTTTGACTTCTCAGGAAATAAACTAAGAAAATAAGTACAATATTAGATTATGATGCAAGTCACTTTGATACTTAAAATGAACTAAAATATATGTTCATGGATAAATTAAAAAACACAAATAGGATTAAAATAAGTTTTAAATTCAATTTTAAAATATGTCTTCAACCAGTAATGTTCAAAAAATAGGTTTTATTAAATTTTATTTTGAGGTCATCTACAGGAGCTTATTCATAACATGATATAAGTCATATGTATTGGAATTATGTATTGTGTCAATGTTGACCAGAATGCGCGCAACCGCCATCCTCTCCGACACCCCATGGGAATTATCAGCAATGACAAAAGATCCAAGCATGTCTCCAATTCTCCTAAAAAAATCCTTTGACTAGACCTGCAAGGGTAAACCAAACATCCTAACCCAAAGGGGGGACTACGTAATTTTTTCTTTCTAACATCGAAGAGAGGGGTCGAAGGCTTAAGTACCAATGGAGTAGAATCAATACTCTTGGGCTTTGCAAGCATATTTTTCATTGCCCCTGCTGAACTGAATTGAAAAAGGAACCAACCTCTAGTTATTATTTTGACTACAGGAGAGTCCTCCACTTCAGGTTTTCATTCTCTATTGAACCAGACCCTGAGGAAAGCAGCCATGAAAAACCTACCATGAACCTTACCAACAACTGTCGAGTTCAACACTGCTATAACCTCACCCATTTTGATGTCCTTCCATAGGACCATTAGAACCTCATCCTTTATAGACCTGGTTGTTTTTTATTTTTTGACCCTTCTTACCACTCCAACAGGCTTAGAAAAAGCAGGGTTTTCAACTAAAGATGGGAGATCGGATTTGATACCCTGAGATGCCCCACTTGAAACCACTATAGATTGAACAAATACTTGCATCCACTTCAGGGAGCACTTGATACCCCACACTCAAACCCTGGTAAACACCAGTTGAAAACCCTAGGTGTTAAAAAAATCTAGGGCCGTCAAAAAAATTACCAGATGAGCACTAGCTGCGACTTTAAATGGCAACCGAAAACCCTGAAACTGGCACATCCTCAAAAGACCCAACATCACCCTGAGACAAGAGACCATCCTGACTAACTAGCTCAGGTGGTTGAGAGGCACCAACCCCCATAATAACTTGTGAATCCCTCGATTCCACCAAGACCATGCCTAGAGAAAAAATCAAAGACACACCCAAAAACATTGGTTCTGCTGAAATTACTACATTTGAGGCCCAAGTTCCAGTTGACGAGGACACTATAATCATGTTCTTTTGAGGTGGATACTCCACCCAGATAGCCTCAGCATCATCCTCGAAGAAGGTTTTATCCATAATTAAATTTGGTCGGTCTTAAGTTAATTAGGTTGAGTCACTTAGAGTTGAATAGAGTCTTTTGAATTCATAATTTTCAAAAAAAATGCACATATGTGAGGGGTCGTAATGGACATCATTCGTGTGAAAGAATTCAATGTCAAATAAAAATCCAAAAATATCTCATGCATGAGAAAATATGGTCAATAGAGTGAATTTGACACTTTTACCCAAGTTCGTAGCGAAATCAATGTAAAACGGTCAAATTCGCTACGAACTTGCCTAATGCTATGTTTTTCCAACCTTATAAGTTTATGATATTTTTGAGGCATTCAACGCATGTAAGGAGGTAACTGAATCATCAAATGAGTTCAATAAATGTCATTGGGCCATTTATTTAAGGGGCCAACTCAACTGTCAAACTTCATGTGTATGACAACTCATCAAGGCAAAAAATCATTCCAACTCATCAATTGGACAGCTCACCATCTCGACCTAAATTCTTTCAAGTTCTTAACTCTAGTGTATCAGTGGTCAACACCTCAGCATATCAGTTTGGTTCGATAGAGATGCTACAAGGTGAATCGAAGAAAAAGGGTCTTAAAGTGATTTTGCAAGATGTTGATGTTAAACATGGTAAGCCACACAATTTTGGTTACTTTTTTTCTTAAGCTATCATCACAAGACATATGCAGGCTCTAAAGATGATTTTTGGGCAAAGAAGAATAAATTACAAAAAAATATGCCAAACTAGGTGAGTTCGTAGCATGCTCCAAGCTTGAGGCTGAGTTTTTGCTACGAACTTGCTGTAGGTTTCCTTAAGCTAAAACTCCTTCAAAAAATACATGGCATAGGGTGCTAGATGCATTTATTTAGCTTATTAGACCCAAGGAAGACCCTCCAATAGTCATAAATGTCAAAGGTTATGCAAAAGGTGGTGATGAAAACACTACGAACTCTCCTGAAATTTCTTGTCCATGACTGTTTTAGCAGTCAACTTCAACTTCGATTTCTGACAAAATGAAAAATCATTTTGAAAATCTGAAGGATTTTTTTCTTAAGCAAAATGCCATCTACAAAAACCTCTCTCATTTTCTTCAAATCCATCAGGGTTTGGAAATTATTCACTCATATTTGAGGCATGTTTTTCAGAATTTTCACTAATCAGATTTGTGTAAAATTTGTAAAATTTGACTTGGAAGAGGTCTAGATCAGCGTCCACATAGCATAATGACACATCATCAGTCCAGTACACTCAAAAAATTAGTTGGTTGTAGTTGATAAGGGTTATTAAATATATTTTTTGAGTTATTTAATGAAAGAAGCCTTCCTTTTTGTATTCAAACTCTGCCAAACAAAAAATATCCCTAGGAAGTCTCCAAGTGAGGTAATCCTATATGAAATTGGTCTCTTAGGTAGGAATTCGAAGCTATCTAAGGTGGAAAACCATTTGTATGAATCCTCACTCTATAAATAGGCAGATGAGAGGATTAGAGTAGGTTGATTGATGTCATGTTACTTGCTACTATTGTAATATTTTCAAGACAGTAATATACAGTTGCAGAAGACTTCTATCGGACCTGAGATTCATTATGTGTTCTTGCATGTGTTTGTTTTACTTATATTTTTTATTTTTATGCAGTTGGATTTATGTATAATTACTTGGAATTCATGTTTATTCATGCTCCAATTTCTTGTATGCATATGGTTTATTGTTCGATTTGTGGTTTTGAATGAGAATACACACATGCGTCAGCTCCCATGATTAGATGTTTTTCATGTAATTGAGTTTCCTCCGACTCCATGCCCAATGGTAGCTACTTATTCACATCCTTCACCTGCATACAAAATATTCAAAATACATTCATATTTAGCCATATTTGTTTCCAAACATTGTCAATTGAATATCATCATACATTACCTTGAGTGAGCCCTCTCCGGTTGGAAAGGCTAAGTTCCAACTAAAAGTGGTTTGAAATAGTTACTCTAAGTTGACTTTTGAAGCAGCCCATCAGCCTCAATTTAGTGGTAACATTTTGGTGCATTTGATGGGAGTTTGAAGACACATTTTCCTGAAATTTTGTGCTCAAACAGAAATACTGAACTCTTGAAGGTAGCGGGAGCTCAGAAGCATTTGAAGTCTGTACTTCTACCTTGGCGACTCCATTCCTGAAGAATTAAAAAATTCATGGCTTCATGGTGACTCCACTGCTTTAATATCAGTAGCTTGAAGAAGTTGTAGGATGAGTTGTATTGCAAGAAATAATTTCAAGTAAGCCCCTATGAATCGGTCTCACGTCCATGGTTTTCCAAATCCTATGCAAAGAGTTAATTGGTTAAATTATCTTCCCATATTTAAAGATGAAAAGAAATATAATGATTCTATTCACTTGGTTAGATTCCATATGCATGTGCATAAGTTTCGAGTTGAGTTTCCTGAGGATTGCCTCATGAAAATTTTTATGGCCACCCTAGAGGATGAAGCTAGAACATGGTATGAAAGGTTGCAACCGAGAATCTTGTTCTCTCTTAAAGACTTCCATAGGATGTTCTTCCAACATTGTGAGAAATCTCATCCTTCCTTATCAATATTACAAGACTGTTGTGATTTTTGTGAGATGTTTATTCCATATCTTAAAAGTCTTGGTGATAATGGAGAGTGCATGGATGAGGATATGTTAGAGGAACTTTATGAAATATCTTCTCAGGTCAGTTTTCATGATAATCAAGAAGGTTTCCAACAAGAATAAGTGTCTTCTTTGCTTGAAGATAAAATAGATCAGAAATTTGAAAGTCAAGTCATATTACATGAAATTTATGAATATTTGCAGCCTTGTCAATCTATGTGTAGTCAAAGGTATGAGCCAAATCATTCAAATTTTTTTTCAGCCCATTCATTTTCTGAAGTTTTATGTCAAGAAGAAATTCCTCAATATCAGGTTGTTGAAAATACATGCATGAAAATTCTGAACAATGAAGTATAACATGTGATGAAAGTTCACTTTTGGGTAAACTCAAGCTACATGAAGAGCCGAATATACATGTTTTACCTATTCTATTTGGGGATCATAAAAATGACATGGATGATATGCAAAAAAATTGTTTGTATAGGAGTTGTTAGTGTTCATAATCAATATTACAATCCTCAAGAAAAACTACCAAATATTATATCTGATTTGTTTGATAAGAAAAAGAGTAGTTTTGATACACACAATATGGATGTCATGTCTGAAGATGCTCAAGGATGCATGGATGGTTTTGCTGATTTAAATGAAAGGGAAGACAAATTTATTGTTGCCTTTTTATTTTATTATGTTCTTGGAATTCAAGACATAGGACAAAAGAAGCCATCCATTATGAATGAATTTAGCTCTCATGGTTTTACTCATCAAGAAAAGGTGATTTTTCATGGTTTCCATGATCCAATGGTAAGTCTGTTGTCATTATCCAAGACAAATTTTGTATTTCTTATGGATCAAGGATTCAATTTTCATTTAGAGTTCCCAATAGATCACTCACTTCCAATGTTGTTCAAGTACAATCAAGAAGCCCGGGTGTTGGATCAACTCTTTCATTGGACATACTGGAAATTTCATATTGTTTGAAATTGAAAGTTTGGTTTTCAGCTGTTAGGGTAGGATTGGTATGTACATAAATAAGCTTGCTGGGAAAGCATCTCTTTCCACATTTAGTTTGAATATTGTAGTTGCAAGTTTCGATTTGTACAAGAGTTTTTTCTTCAAGAGCATGTCAAGGGACGAATGCAGGCTAAAAAATATGACAAGAGGTCGGGATCAACCCAATGGATAAGGCACCTGCTCTGTTGGTTCTTTGTTGCACCACAGGGGCACAACATCCCCATTTGAGCCATTGTTATCCATGATAAAATTTGGTTGGTCTTAAGTTAATGAGGTTGAGTCACTTAGAGTTGAATAGGGTCTTTTGAATTCATAATTTTCAAAAAAAATGCACATATGTGAGGGGTATTAATGGTCATCATTCGTGTGATAGGATTCAATGTCAAATAAAAATCCAAAAATATCTCATGCATGAGAAAATCTGGTCATTAGAGTGAACTTGACACTTTTACCCAAGTTCGTAGCAAATTCAGTGTAAAACAATTAGAATTCTCTATGAACTTTCCTAATGCTCTGTTTTTCCATCCTTGTGATTTTATGATATTTTTTAGGCATTCAAAACATGTAAGGAGGTAACTGAATCATCAAATGAGTTCAAGAAATGTCATTGGGCCATTTGTTTAAGGGGGCAACTCAACTGTCAAACTTCATGTGTATGACAACTCATCAAGGCAACAAAGCATGCCAACTCATCAATTGGATAACTCACCATTTCAACCTTAATTATTCCAAGTTCTTAATTCCATTGTTTCATTGGTCAACACCTCAGCATGTTATTTTGGTTCGATAGAGATGCTACAAGCTGAATTGAAGAAAAAGGGTCTTAAAGTGGTTATGCAAGATGTTGATGTTAAACATGGTAAGCCACACATTTTTGGTCACTTTTTATCTTAAGTTGTCATCAAAACACATATTCAGGCTACAAAGATGATTTTTGGGCAAAGAAGAATAAATTACAAAAAATATCTACTAAACTAGGTGAGTTCGTAGCATGCTCCAGGCTTGAGTCTGAGTTTTCGCTATGAACTCGTTGTAGGTTTCCTTAAGCTAAAACCCCTTCAAAAAATACATGGTAGAGGGTGTTAGAGGAATTTATTTAGCTTATTAGACCCAAGGACGACCCCCCAACAGTCAAAAATGTCAAAGGTTATGCAAAAAATGGTGAAATGAAAACGCTATGAACTCTCTTGACATTTCCGGTACATGACTTTTTTAGAAGTAAAATTCAACTTCAATTTATGACCAAATGAAAAATAATTTTGGAAATATGAAGGAGGTTTTTCTTAAGCACAAGCTCATCTACAAAAACCTCTCTTAGTTTCTACAAAGCCATCATGGTTTGGAAATTATTCACTTATCTTTGAGGCCTATTTTTCAGAATTTTCACTAATCATATTTGTGTAAAATTTGTAAAATTTGACTTGGAAGAGGTCCAGCTCAGCATCCACGTGGCATAATGACACATCATCAGTCTAGTACACTCAAAAAATTATTTTGATGCAATTGATAAGGGTTATTAAATAGATTTTTTGAGCTATTTAATGAAATAAGAGTCCTTTTTGTATTCAAAATCTTCCAAACAGAAAATATCCCTAGGAAGTTTCCAAGTGATGTAATCCTATTTGAAATTGGTCTCTTAGGTAGGAATTCGAAGCTAGCTAAGGTGGAAAACAATTTGTATGATTCCTCACTCTATAAATAGGTAGATGAGAGAATTAGAGTAGGTTGATTGATGTCATGTTACTAGCTACTATTGTAATATTTCAAAGACAGTAAATGCATTTGCAGAAGACTTCTATCAAACCTGAGATTCATTATGTGTTCTCACATGTGTTTTTTTTACTTATCTTTTTTATTTTTATGCAGTTGGATTTATGTATAATCACTTGGAATTCATGTTTTTGTCATGCTCCAATTTCCTGTATGCATATGGTTTACTATTTGAGTTGTGGTTTTGAATGAGAATACATGCATGCCTTAGCTTCCATGATTAGATGTTTTTAATGTAATTGAGTTTCCTCTGACTCCATACCCAATGGTAGCTACTTATTCACATCCTTCACTTGCATAAAAAACATTCAAAATACATTCAAAGTTATCCATCTTTGTTTCCAAACATCGTGTATGGAATATCATCATACATTACCTTGAGAGAGCCCTCTCAGGTTAGAAAGGCTAAGTTCCAACTAAAAGTGTTTTGAAATAGTTACTCTAAGTTGACTCTTGAAGCAGCCCATCAACCTCAATTTAGTGATAACAAAAGGAATAGTCCAGGAGCTCATCCATACGTTCATATTTTATAATATTTTACTTTCAATTAGTTTTGAATTTTTTAAATAGATTCTATGAAGTTGATTAAGCTCTTATTATGTTAAATTTTTATATTATTTTTTAATATTATACTTATTCAAATTCACATATATCATTTTTAAATTGAATTTAAATGGAAAATATAACCCTTTTTACCATACTCATATTAAATTTAATTAACAAATATTTTTATTACAATGTTGAAATTTATAATAATTTTATAATGTAACGAGATGAATTATATTAAATCTATGACATATTTTTGTTATTTAATAAAATAAATTGTATGGTCAAATTATCTTACCTTAAATGGTTGGTGAATTATTGGTTTTTCCATGGGTTCAAATTTCGGAAAACATGATGTAACCATCTCCTTTTGTATATAATGTAATAATAGTGCTTGGTCTGATTCCTATAGGACGTGGTTAGCGAGAATTAATTATTGGGGACAGACAGACCGGCAAGACAGCAGTAGCTACAAATACTATTCTTAATCAAAAGAGTCAAAATGTAATCTGTGTCTATGTAGCAATTGGTCAAAGAGCTTCTTCCGTGGCTCAGGTAGTTAATACATTTCAAGAACGTGGCGCGATGGAATATACCATTGTGGTAGCGGAAACTGCGGATTCTCCCGCTACATTACAATATCTCGCTCCTTATACAGGGGCAGCTTTGGCTGAATACTTCATGTATAAGAAACAACATACATCAATCATTTATGACGATCTCTCCAAACAGGCACAAGCTTATCGACAAATGTCTCTTCTATTAAGAAGACCACTTGGCCGAGAAGCTTATCCGGGAGATGTTTTCTATTTGCATTCCCGTCTCTTGGAAAGAGCAGCTAAATTAAGTTCCCAGTTAGGTGAGGGGAGTCTTACTGCTCTACCAATAGTTGAGACTCAAGCTGGAGATGTTTCAGCTTATATTCCCACTAATGCAATTTACATTACCGATGGACAAATATTTTTATCGGCCGATCTATTCAATGCCGGGATCCGACCTACTATTAATGTGGGTCTTTCCGTATCTAGAGTAGGATCTGCAGCTCAGATAAAAGCTATGAAAAAGGTAGCTGGAAAGTTGAAATTAGAGTTAGCTCAATTTGCAGAGTTGGACGCCTTTGCCATAGTTACCATTTTATATTTGACAGTTGGATCAAATTGGATTGGAAAAGACCTAAAGTTAAAGATTCATCAATAGGCAATGCTGCCCCAATACCTAACCAAAGAGCAACTGCAGTACCGATCAAGGATACTGTTGTAGCTACTGGACGACGAAATGGATTCTGAAATTGATTCACATTCTCTAGAAAAGGCACCGTCAATGATCCCGCGGGTACTGAGGCCATTAAAAGGACACCTAATAATTTGTTAGGTACTGTACGAAGTATTTGGAATACGGGGAAAAGATACCATTCGGGCAATATCTCCAAAGGAGTTGCAAATGGATTTGCTGGTTCACCAATCATTGATGGTTCTAGAACCGCTAAACCTATTGTACATGCAATAGTACCTAAAATTACTACTGGAAAAATATATGAAAGATCATTGGGCCAAGCGGGCTCTCCATAATAATTATGTCCCATACCTTTAGGTAATTTATCCCTTAATACAGGATCATTTAGGTCAGGTTTCTTTGTTATTGGGATAAGTAGATCTTTATGGATCTATCCCCCGAAAGAACCGGACATGCCAATTTTTATCATCCGACTCGAACAATAACTGGAGGAAGTATATATCACTTCTTTTTCCCATGATGGAAGACGAATTGGAAGAATAGGAACTAATAATGTCTATGATCATCCATCATTGGTCATTTTATTATTCCAGTTAAATGCTCATTACCCAAGTAAGCTCACAAATTCGATCATGATCCAGAGTTACCATTGCCATTCTGGTTTTTGTTGAGAGAGAGGGAATTAAATTAGATTTATTTTTAAAATAAAATTAATGTTATTAGAAATAACATGAAACTTTTAGATTTTATTAATGTGATTGGATTTTTTGGCCTTATTGTGTAAGGCAGTAAGTGTGAAATTCACAATTATTTAGAAGAGATTAAAAAAAATCAACTATGTTAAAGATTAATGTGATTTAAGTAGATTATACTCCCTAAATGATTTTAAAAACTTAAATATCTCTTGGTTATAATTTTTTAAACCATAAACTATTCCCAAAAGTTTCAAACATACAAGCTAAAAATAATAATAATGATCAAATTATAATTACACACATGTAAAAAGACATTGTATTCATAAAAATAATCATTATTAATACACACTTTCAAACATTATACCTAAGTATACAACAAATTGTGGAAGTTCTATGCATTGACCAAATATTGTGCAAATTTTTGTGAAAATTTCCTAAGGACTCATATTTAATTTCCTTATTGTGGAAGTTCTATGCTACCAAATATTGTGCAAATTTATATGAAAATATCCTAGGGACTCATATTCGTGAAAATTTCCTAGAGACTCATATTTAAGACCCAACTTCAATCATAATAGGTGTTCATCGAGATTTTATATCTTCCCAATGATTGTACCCAATTTATATGGAAAATTGTGGAAGTTCTACGCTACGAGATATTTTGCAAATTTATGTGAAACTTCCTAGGGACTCATATTTAAGACCCAACTTCAATCATAGTAGGTGTTCATCACGATTTTATATTTTCCTCATAATTGTTTATTAAGTTACTAGAGATGTGTGTTTTAACATTAAATTGTACTAATATTGAGATTCAAATTCAAGGTAAAGGTTAATTATGGTGATATTGTATTAATTTAAGTAAAGTATTATATGTTTATAGCTATTGTTTTTCCATGTGGAAAATCAAATTAGTAATATAAAAATAAGTTCTTTTGTCAAAAATAGTAAATCAATTGTTATATAATATTTATTTCAATACTTAATATTTTGTTTGTCAAAGAAACTATTAATTTCCATAGGACCTAAACTATTATTCAAGTTAGCATGCCCCTTCAATTCCAAAAATATTTAAAAATCCAAAAGTTGTAAATAGTCTTTAAACAGTAGGGGAGCTCATCTCGTTGGATCCCAGATTGCATGCTTACTACTATGGAAGTATAAATTAGATTTTTTTTCTTGGAAAGCATTAAGACTTTGGTGTCCATATTGGTTAGTTGCAACTGCAAGGCCTCCATGCTTAGCAAAATCTCTTGTTGGGCCTCACTATGCCCTACCAAAAATTTTCCTACAATCATTTGTATTTTCCAATTGATGTACATTATTTTCATCCACTAAACTTGTGCAGGTGTGTATTATCAATGTTTGGTATCCACCGCTCATCTTCTCTTCAATCTTAGTGTCAAAAAGGAATCGAATCTTTACTCTCTCTTTCTACTCAGCAATTTCCATTACTTCTCTAGCTACATGGGAGGTATGTGTCCATTAGCAGGAAGTCGAGGCTTTCACACTGGCTTGGCCCTGATTGCAAGGGAGCTCCCTCCTTTATATACTTCCTCAATAGTATAGGAAGAGCCACAAAGAGGCATGGAAAGAAATAATATGGGGATGGGAATGGGGTAAACAAAGCCAACAAGGGAAGTAGAGTGCAGAGCGCACAAACCAGTGAGAAACCCTTTGATAGGAACATGGTTGAAAGAAAGGGAGATAAAGAGGGCTCTGTGATATAGAAAAGATATTAGAGTTGAAAATCGAGAAGTAAGAAGATATAGTGTGAGCACAAAGAGAGAGAGACAAAGGTGTTCTTGAAGATTATAATCAACATGAGCTCAATACCGAACTCAGACACAATAGAAAAAAGCCATGGAAACTTAGAGCAACTTACCCAAATGAAGTAGAGAACTAGGTAAATTTCCAAAATATCAGAGCTATTAAAGTTGTCGAACCATAGATATGAAGTGATCACCATCTTGGTTATGGAGTACTCTCTGACCATATCACAATAATTTTCAAATGTAAGGATGATCATTGAAGAATGAAAGGAGTAATTGAAGTGACTACCCTTAACTTTTCTGGTGGTATGACTATCACGTGCATCAACTAACCTCACCACCTATCCATGATTCATGATCAAAAATGCAGATGTAGATTCTCATGTGTGGTGTTGTCTTATGCACTTTTCGTGGGAAAAAAACAAAAAACTTTTTAAATCATTATGATTTTAAAAGAGTAAATCTTTGGTAATATAAAAAAATTTACAATTTAAAATTAAATTAATTTATTATTACATCCAATTAAACTATATCGATAAAATAAAATAATCACCTTTTAATGTTTTCACTCTTATTAATTCTAGATATGTGATATATAAACTACCATGGATATTCCACTGAACAGTTCGTCACAAAAGGTATGATAAAATTATATTTAAATTTTGAAATTCTACATAATTACAGTTTTATTAGATTCTAGAACCGTAGATTTACTATTAATATTGCATGTGTGTGAATCTAAAATTATGTATAAAATAGAGAATAATGAAATAAAATCTCACACATACATTTGACACATAATATGACCTAGGAAACCCTTTCAGGAGAAAACCCCAGTTGAAAGATGTGGTTGCTCTGCTCTCTTTCTTTGAATGGAAATATGCCTACAAGTACAAAGAAGTATGGTGTGTGGTGTGTGGAATGATACAATGCACAAATCCTCTTTCTGACCTCTTAGGCTCATATTCCTCTTGGCTATTTTTTCTCATCTATGGAACAAATGCACTCGAAGGAATGAAACACCTTTTCCTCCTAGTGGCCAAGTTATAACATAACCTGATAGCCTACTAGTGGTTAGGTTTGAATACCTCAACCCTTAACTAGAGTTACAATGTAGACTCTTCTAGAGTCATCTATATCATAATCACGTGACTAGCCCATTTTTCATGAATAATGGGGGTTGATGTGGCATCCTCTTAAATTATGGTGGTGTAAAAATGAGGGTCAACCTCTAAGGGGCATAACTTTCGCATACGTGCTCTAATTTACGTGATTCTTGTGTCATTGGAAAGGTATCTACGTGTATAAAAGGAAAAAATGATGTGTTCTAAAGAAATAAATTTTTACCCCCAGAAAACATCATTTGATGCCTCAAAACACTCTAGGAAGGTTCCAAACCCCAATTTTCCAAACTGGGTCTCACTGGTAAAAATGGTACTGAGTGTTGATTCCTCCACTTTTTCCACTCTAAAAGCATCAAGATGGATGACAAACAATATAATGATCCAAAATGGATCAATATGATACAAATTATATTTCTGTTTTTATAGGATTTTATATTTTAGATTAATATTTTACCATTTCATATTGAAGTTAAACATTTTTATTCGTAGTTTTAAAGGTTTGGCAAGATTAAGTGTGCATATATATTTTTAATTTATAAAAGGATCATGTTTAATTTTGTAAATTTATTTTAAAGTGTAGGTTAAATATATAATATGTAAATCAGTTGGTTTATGTGGATTTTAGTTTATATTAGTTTATTGGTTCTAATTTCATGGATAGGGGTTGAAGGTGGTAGATACATGTGGGGGATAACAACTTGTCCCACGAGGTGTTTACGTTCAATTGAGCCTCATTGAATCCTAGTGACAACATCTCATAGATAGTAAAATTGTTCTTCCATTCAATATTGAGGCTATCCCCAAGCTAGACTTAATTTAACTATAAAAAAATGTAGATTATTCTTCCATCCAATATTAAGGTTGGATCCAACCCGAATTCAACCTAATTATAAAAGAAGAAAAGAAGAAGAGGGAGTGAAGATTATTAAACTCAATTGTATCTAGAAAGATAATGAAAGGAGGAATAATTTATGGGAAGTCTTTTAATAATCATTGAATTTTTGCTCAATATTTTTCTTTATTTTAACTCATTTTATTTTGTTATATGAATTTATATCATATTGATAAACGGAGAAATCATAAAGCCACTTAAGGAAATAAATATAAGCAACTTTAAGTCTTAGGTTTAGAGACAAAATGGTTTGTTTAGCCTTATTTAGTAATTTAGAGTTTTTAGAGATCACGAGTTCAAGATGAAGTGCATGTTAATCTGACTATATATGTCTAGTGACATAAAAGATCTTTATGATTTAAAAAGGAGAATTATGCCAGGTGACAAAAGAACTATTTCTGTCTTGAAAAATAGTATGACACTATGTATGAGCATGGTATAACATTAGAAGATACAAATGAGACTATGAGACAAATGAGAGAAAGACAATGTATTACAATGAGACAAATGAGAGAAAGACAATGAATTACAATGAGACGTAGAAAATCAACGATTAAAATGAGACAAAGGCAACCGATTAAAATGAGAAAAAACATAATCACTCGGTAAATGAAAAAATGAAAAGGTAAAAAAATTAATTAATCAACTTCATTAAAAAAAAGGACATCCTTAAAATTAACATATATTTGAATACTATATTAGTATATATTTAACTTTAAAAAAATATGAAGTTTCGGGAAGATACAAAATTTAAGATATAAAAAATTATGATTTAAAATTAGAATAAATCTTTGATTAATTTATTCAATAGCCTTTTGATGGATATTTTTGCTCATTTTGCTTGAAATTTAATTATAAATTATGAAATTACAGTTTCAAGTTGTTGAGTCTATGTCTAAGGAGTTGTTTAGGGTGTTAAATCTATTTGTGCATTCTAAATTGAAATTTAAATAATGAAAATTGCAATCTCACCAAATGATTTTATTCCCTAAATGATTTTAGAAACTTAAATACCCCTTGGTTATAGTTTCTTAGACCATAAACTAATCCCATTAATTTCAAACACACAAGCTAAAAAAAAAAAAAACAACAAATTATAGTTACATCGCATGTAAAAAGACATTCTATTCATAAAATAATCCTTATTAAGACATACTTTCAAACATTATACCCAATTCATATGGCAAATTGTGGAAGTTCTACGCAACCAAATATTGTGCAAATTTATGTGAAATTTCCGAGGGGATCGTTTAATTGGAAAATTGTGGAAGTTCTACGCTACCAAATATTGTGCAAATTTATGTGAAAATTCTTAGGGACTCATATTTGTGAAATTACCTAGGGACTCATATTTGTGAAATTTACTAGGGGCTCATATTTAAGACTCAAATTCAATCATAATAGGTGTTCATCAAGATTATACATCTTCCCCATATTTGTACCCAATTTATATGGAAAATTGTGGAAGTTCTACGCTACCAAATATTGTGCAAATTTATGTGAAATTTTTCTAGCGACTCATATTCAAGGCCCAACTTCAATCATAATAGGTTTTCATCACAATTTTATATCTTCCCCATAATTCTGTATTAAGTTACGAGAGATGTGTTTTTTAACATTAAAGTGTATTAATACTGAGATTCAAATTCAAGGTAAATGATAATTAGGGTGATATTGTATTAATTTAAGTAAACTATTATATGTTTATAGCTATTGATTTTTTCCATGTCGAAAATAAAATTAGTAATATAAACGTAAGTTCTTTTTTCAAAAATATTAAACCAATTGTTATATAATATTTATCTAGGTATTTAAGATTGATTTTATCAAAGAAACTATTAATTTCCATAAGACCTAAACTATTAGTCAAGTTAGCATACCCCTTCAATTGCAAAAAAATTTACAAACCCAAAGTTGTAAATAGTCTTTAAACATGGGGAATCCATCTAGTTGGATGCTAGATTTCATGCATCCTCATTGCTACTATGGAAGTCTAGATTATTTTTTTTCTTAGCAATCATTCATACTTTGTTGTCCATCTTGGTAAGCTGCAACTACAAGGCCTCCTTGTCGAGAAAAAATCTCTTGTTGGGCCTCACTATGTCATACAAAAACTTTTCCTATAATCATTTTTATTTTCCAGTTGATGTTCATTATTTGCATGCACTAATATTGTGGGGATGTGTATTCCCAGTGTTTGGTACCCAATGCTGTTGTGAAACCAACTCCAAAAATAGAAGAAAAGAGAGATCAATGCCTTAGAAATCAGCCACTTCGAGGGGGAAACCTCCAATACATTACATAAATGAAAAATTCTTGGATGATACAAATGACAAAACCTCCTTTCTATATATAAAATTCCATGGGGCCACAATGTAATCCTAGCCGACCTAACAATAATAATTTAAGGGCACAATAATAACAATATGGGGGTTACATGGGTACAACAATAACAATAAGGGGGTTACACTAACAACAATAAGGGACTATACTAGTAATATAAGGACCTAACATGCTCCTCTCCTTAAAAAAGTTGTTGTCCTCAACACTTGAGTAGCTCCAGGTGCTTTTATATAAAATTCTCATCCTCCCATGTAGAATCTTCCATGGGTAAGTTCTTCCATTTAATGAGATACTCTGAAATTGATCGATTTCGTAGTTGTCGAGTTCTTGTTTCCGTGACTGCTTTAGATTCCAATATAGTTTTTCCTTCCTCATCAAGTTCTGGAAATATTTTTTGAACTGGAAGTTTGTCCCCTATAACCTTTTTTAAGCATGAAACATGGAGAACTGGATGCACTCGTGAAGAAGCAGGAAGCTCCAATTTGTATGCCATAGTACCAATATTTTGCAAAACCTTGTAAGGACCATAGTACTTTGGTGATAATATATTATCCTTCTTAGCTTGCTTGAGGGACATTTGTTTGTATCATTGTAGCCGTAAAAATACCCAGTCTCCCACATCAAAACTTCTCTCATTACAATGTTCATATGCCTATTGTTTCATTCGATTTTGTGCCAACTTTAGGTT
Source organism: Pinus albicaulis (assembly GCA_034641835.2). Lineage (NCBI taxonomy): Eukaryota > Viridiplantae > Streptophyta > Pinopsida > Pinales > Pinaceae > Pinus > Pinus albicaulis. The sequence continues at coordinate 560,952,043 of CM076575.1, read as the reverse complement.
ATCCTTTAAGAGTTGGAGAACTTCTTGTTGATGCTCGATGTGATCCTCCACTGCTTGAACCCTAGCATTTTCCCTTAAAGAAGATGTGATGGATGGTGGATGATATACATAAAGTGCCATAAATGGGGTCATTTTTGCTGCAGTATGCAAGGAAGTGTCGTACCACCATTCAGCCAAAGGTAACCACTTGACCCATTGTGATTTCTTATCAAATACAAAACAAAGAAGATATCCTTCCAAACATTTATTCGCTATCTCTATTTGACCATTAGATTGAGGATGATAAGATGAGCTATGAGCTAGTTGAGTACCTAAACAAGAAAATAATTCCGTCCAAAAATTTCCTGTAAAAATGGGATCTTTATCACTTACAATAATCTTCAGGTTTCCATGTAGCTTTTGAATTGTTTCCATAAATGCAGTAGCAACTATACTCGCTTTAAATGGATGAGATAATGCACAAAAGTGTGCATACTTGGTAATTCTATCAACTACCACCATGATGACACTCCTTCCTTCAGACTTAGGTAAACATGTGATAAAATCCATTGAAATCTCCTCCCAACGTTGACTTGGAATGGATAAAGGTTGTAGAAGACCCGGAGTCTTAATTGTCTCCGCTTTATTTTGCTGGCAAACCAAACATTCCGCCACAAAATTTTGAATATCAGATTTAAGGCCATCCCAAAAAAATTCTTTCTTCACCCTGTGGTAAGTTTTTAAAAATCCCGAGTGTCCTCCTAAAGGAGAAGTGTGAAATTCCAAAAGAATCTTTTGTTTTAGTTTGGAGTTCTTGCAAATATATAAGCGATCTTTGTACCATAAAGAATCATTTTTCCAACTAAATGTATTAGATGTACTAGGATCTTGCTGCAACTTTTGAATGAGAGTCCAAACTTCTTTGTCCTTCTTCCATTCATCCCTTGCTTCTTCGTATATACGCGACATCAGTGAAAGGAAAGCGCGTATGCAAACTAGGGTTTGTTGAAGTCTGTGGTAAGAAATGTCTGATCTGTTCTGCTAGTTTACTGATATCTGTCAGTGAGTTATATGTATCTGTTTCATGGTTGACTGTGCTTAAAAGTATGGAAAGGGTCTAGTCTGAAAATATGATGAAATGTGGCCTGCAAGTGGTGTTCTAGGAAGCTTTGGACCCGGATAGTGGTGAGCGTGGTCATAAGTGCGAGGGGTTGTAGCCTTGGGTGGAGGTTGAAGCTCCCTTCCGGTGAAATTTGGTAGCGAGAGCGGTCGTGGCTCCCTTCCGGTGGTAAGCGAGTCGGGGGGTTGGAGCCGCTTCCGGGGAGAGGTACACGGTAGCAGGTGCGGTGGGTGTACGCGTCTTGTTGGGAGTCTGCACCAGCACATATGTTGTAAGATGTTTTCTGCATAATAAAATATTGAAGGCTGAGCAACTGCAGCGGTGGTTTTCTCCCGACTTGGGTTTCCACCTAAAAATCCTAGTGTTCATGTGTGATGATTTGTGTGATGGTTTATTCTGTTGTTACTACACATGTTTACTGTTAACTTAACATCAGATGAATGAATAGTGCAAAGAACTAAGTTAGTAAATATCTGCATAATTAGATCTCTGCTAATACGTGAGTTGTATGAAGGATATCCGTGTGTATACGCGAGTTTACTAAAGGAAAGTAGTGTATGGGTTTTAGAGAGTGAAAAAGTTAAAAGTTCTGAATATGCAGTAAATACTGATTCACCCCCCCCCCCCTCTCAGTATTTTTCTCAACAATTGGTATCGGAGCAGGTCCTTCTGCAGAAGCTGATCGCTTGAAGGAGATCCATCGCAATGGGAAGTCATGAAGGAGTAATGTCTATAAGGCCACCTCTATTCAATGGAGATAATCTGTTATTCTGGAAGATACGAACAAAAGCATATCTGCAAAGTCTTGGTGCAGAAGTTTGGGCAATCGTGGAAGAAGGTTATCAATATCCGGCAAGTATTCCTACTGATGCAGCAGAAAGGAAGAAGTATGAAATCAATGCCAAAGCAGTGAATGTCTTATTAGGAAGCATGTCTAAATCAGAATTTGCTAAAGTGATGTAGCTACATTAGGCAAAAGAAATATGGGACAAAATCATTCTAAGCTATGGAAAAGGAGACACAAAGGTAAAAAGTGCAAAACTCCAGCTCTTAGAATTGAATATGAAAATTTGAAGATGCATAGTGATGAGAGCATTGCCAGTTTCTTTTTACGTCTAGATGATATTGTAAATCGTATGAGAAGTTTGGGTGAAACCATAACTGATACTACTCTGGTGGAAAAAGTCTTAAGATCTTTAACTTCAAAATTTGAGTCAAAAGTGTCAGCTATTGAAGAAAGGCAAGATCTGCAAACTCTTACTATTATTCAACTACATGGTATTCTGACTTCTTATGAAATGAGACAAGGAGGTGGAAATCTCAAATCAAAAGCTACTTTTAAAGTATCTACAGAGGAAAAGAAAAGGAAGTTGTCGAAAGAATCCATCTATACGAAGAAGAAGAAGCGAATTTTGTGAGAAAACTCCAACTAGGAACTGGAAGATTCAAAGGTAAGCTTCCCTTCAAATGTTTTGAGTGTGGAAAATTTGGCCACTATGCTGCTAAATGTCCTTCCTTATAGAGAAAAACGTGGTAAAGGGAAACAATTTGAAAAGAGGAAGAGTTATTATGCAAATGAAGATGATGATGAAGTGTCTAGTGAAGATGAAGAAGATTCTGACCATGATATTAAAATGCTTATGGCAAAAGAATCTAGAGAAGAAAAGGATACTTTTGTGGATGCTCTGGAAGACAATGATTTTCTTGAAGAAAACAATCAACTCAAAGTAAGCCTAGAAGAAAAGAACATAATCATAGAGACTATTGAAAATCAGCTTGAAGCAATGAAAAAATGCATTGAGGAATTGGAGTGTGAAGTAGTAAGTCTAAGGAAAGATAATGAGAAAGAAAAAACTCTCAATCTTAGATTTGCTAAAAGTTCAGAAACCTTAGATGAAATTATCAATGCTCAACGTTATCCTCTCATAAAAACAGGTCTTGGATGTATTGGAGAATCCTCTCAGGCTTCAACACCAAACTATCTAAAGGCAATAACTACTGGTTTACATTATTCTGCCTCTCAAAAAGGAAGCAAGGATTCTTTACAGGCAAAGCAGGATCATCGCACTTCAAAGAACACTGACAGGAATAACTTTCAAAGGATCTCCAACCAACAGGTAAATCCACATAAAAGATTTCGTGATTACAAAAATGTCTATTTCAATGGACAATGTTTTACATGTCACAATTTTGGCCACAAAGCTGCTCAATGTGTTGCCTACAAAACCATCATGACAAGAGAAGCGAGAAAGAAAAGGTTGGATACTGAACCAAAGAAGAATACCATAACAACTTTTCTCCTCTTCAAAATGAAGTTGAATGTGCTTATTGTAATAACATTGGCCATGAAGAATCTGAATGCAGGAGCAAAGTCCAGCCAAAACAGCACTTTCCCTCAAGTTCCAAGGTATGGAAAAAGAAGGAATTATAGGTTGAAAATTTTGGGATAGCATTATTTGCAGAAGGTGAAGAAAATCAATGGTACATTGATAGTGGATGCTCAAGGCACATGACAGGTGACAAAAGCAAACTCATTACATATAATGCTCTAGAAAAGGAAAAGAAAGTAACTTTTGGAAATGATTCTCCTGCTGTAATTAAAGGAAAAGAGTCTGTGTTTCTAAAAGAAAAGGTGAAGGCTGATAATGTCATGTATGTGGATGGATTAAGGCATAATCTGTTAAGTGTAAGTCAAATGTGTGATCAAGGAACAGAAGTGGTCTTTAGTTCAAAAGAATGTGTGGTTCGTGATCTTGATACAGGTAAAATCATTATAAAAGGAAAAAGAAATCCAAGCAACCTGTATGTTCTGAACGGCATAGATCAATGTTACTTGAGCAAATCTTCTGAAAATTGGCTATGGCATAGAAGGCTGGGGCATCTGAGCTTCTCTCAAATCAACAAAGCAAGCAAATTTCAAGCTGTTCGTGATCTTCCCAATGTTAATCTACCAGAAAGTATCATATGCAAATCTTGTCAATTCGGTAAGCAGACCAGAGTACGATTTAATGCTAAAGAAGGATCATCAAGTAAGCCTCTTGAACTCATTCATACTGACATATGTGGTCCTATGAGGAAAAATTCACTACGTGGGGAAGAATACTATATCTTATTTATTGATGACTACTCTAGAATGTGTTGGATCGGGTTCATTAAACATAAAGATGAAGCATTTGAAAAATTTCAGATCTTCAAAGCATTGGTAGAAAATGAATTAGATCTAAAAATCAAGTGTCTTAGATCTGATCGAGGAGGAGACTATACATCAAATGAATTCTTTGAATTTTGTGAACAACATGGCATAAAAAGACAGTTCTCTGTAGCAGGCACTCCACAACAAAATGGCGTAGTAGAAAGAATGAATAGAACAATTGTTCAAATGGCTAGAGCTATGCTTGATGATTCTGGAACTCCTGACATGTTCTGGAGTGAAGCAGCACATACAGCAGCTAACATTCTCAACAAGGCTCATGTTCGGGTAAATAGTGACAAAACTCCATACGAACTCTGGTATGGTAATTCTCCCACTGTGAAGCACTCTAGAGTTTTTGGAAGTAAATGCTTTATCAAAAATAATGATGAAAAGCTTGGCAAGTTTGAACCTAGATCAGATGAAGGGATATTTCTTGGTTACTCATCTTCAAGCAAAGCATACACATGTTACAATAAAAGGCTTCAAAAGATTGTTGAATGTATTGATGTTGTTATTGATGAGTCTCCTGCAGCTCCTAAAGAAGAAAAACAAACAACAAAAGAAGATGATGGTGACTTATGGCCTTCTACATCAAATAGAAATGATATAAACAGTGGATCCAATGAAGAACCTGAAAATGATCTATCTGAAAAAGCTCCATCCGGATATGTTCAAAAGAATCATCCTGAATCTCAAATTTTGGGAGACAAGGAATCGGGTGTATGAACGAGGAGAACTCTGGTGGGATCTTCTAGTCATCTGGCACTTCTATCCACAATTGAACCACACAATGTCAATCAAGCTAGCAAAGATGAATTTTGGAAGCAAGCCATGGATGAAGAGCTCGATCAAATTGAAAAGAATGACACTTGGGAATTGGTACCAAGACCAAATGATAAAAATGTCATTGGAACTAAATGGATTTTCAAGAACAAGTTAAATGAGAATGGGGATGTTGTAAGAAACAAAGCTAGACTGGTTTGCAAAGGGTATACTCAACAAGAAGGTATAGACTTTGAAGAAACTTTTGCTCTTGTAGCTAGACTTGAAGCTATAAGAATGTTTCTTGCTTTTTCAAGTTATCAACAAATCAAAGTTTATCAAATGGATGTTAAATCTGCTTTTCTTAATGGTGATCTAGAAGAAGAAGTATATATAGAACAACCGGAAGGATTCATTTTGGGAAATGATGAAAATCTTGTTTGTAGACTTAAAAAGGTTCTATATGGTCTCAAACAAGCTCCAAGGGCATGGTATTATCGTCTTGACAAATATCTTCATCAACAAGGATTTTCAAAGGGGTCTGCTGATAGCTACTTATACACAAAAATTGAAAATGATAAACTATTGATTGTGGTTGTATATGTTGATGATATCATTTTTGGGAGTAACAAAGAATCTATGAGTCAAAAATTTGCTTCTGTAATGCAGCAAGAATTTGAAATGTCCTTACTTGGGGAACTAACATTCTTTCTTGGCTTACAAGTGCATCAAACTACAGATGGTATATTCCTATCACAAGCAAAATATCTTAAGCAAATTCTGAAGAAGTATGGCATGGAAGAATGCAAACCTGTAAGTACACCAATGATAACCGGATGCAATCTCAGTTCTCATGATGATTCACCCACGGTGAATCAACCAGAATACAGATCAATGATAGGAAGTCTACTTTATCTCACTAGGACTAGACCAGACATTATGCATGCAGTTGGGATTGTTGGACGATTCCAAGCTAATCCAAAAGAGTCTCACCTTCAGGCTGTTAAAATAATTTTCAAATATCTACAAGGAACTCAAGACTTTGGTCTATGGTATCCAAAGAATGTTGATCTTACTCTTCATGCTTACACTGATGCAGATTGGGCTGAAAGTGTTGATGATCGGAAAAGCACTAGTGGTGGTGCATTCTATATGGGACCCCGGTTAGTATCTTGGTTCAGCAAGAAGCAAAATTCTATTGCCTTATCTAGAGCAGAAGCAGAATATGTGGCTGCCGCATCTTGTTGCACTCAACTCCTTTGGATGATGCAAACCTTACAAGATTTTCAAATCAAATGTACTCCTCCTATCCCCATTAAGTGTGACAATACAAGTGCCATCAGTATTTCAAAGAATCATGTTATGCATTCAAAGACCAAGCACATTCCCATCAAGTATCACTTCTTACGTGAACAAGTGCTTGAGAAAAAGGTGAAGTTGGAGTATGTTCCCTCCAAAGAACAAGTTGCTGATATCTTTACCAAACCTCTGCCCAGGGAAGCGTTCGAGTATCTAAGACAGAAGCTGGGAGTATTCTCTACCAGTCAAAAGAAAAAATCTGCATAAATTTAGAAGATGGCATTGGATACGCGGGTTTCATGAAACACAGCCGCGTATATACGCGAGTTCCTTCACAGAAAACCGCATATGTATGATTGCTGACAATTTTTCTCGTTTGGAGTCGCCCTCTTCGTACGTACCGCAAGGTCGTTTTGGCATCTCCGATATTGTTTGGCATCCCTCGGTGGTGTGGCGTGTTCCAGCTTCTCATAATTCTATTTCTAATGTTTTGATAAAGATGCCTTGATGATTTGTTGGTAAAAGTGTTCAGGATGCACAAACTAAGGGGGAGCCTTAGTCATATGGAAAATTTGCTTGGATGCACAGATTCAGGGGGAGCATTAGCGTTGCTGAGTATAATGCATTGTTGGCATTATGATGGTTCTAAAATATGTTCTCTTTCTTGAGGACTTTCTGGTATTATGAAAAGTCATATTTGTATTTTGATAAAAAGGTCATGTTGAGACCCATGATGTAAAAGTGTAAATTTCAGTCATGTAAGGACTTGTCAAAATTTGTAAACCCACTTGGTTGGGTAGCTGAGTCAAAATTTGTAAACCCACTTGGTTGGGTAGCTGAGTCAAATTTTGTAAACCCACTTGGTTGGGTAGCTGAGTTGAAATGTGTAAACCCACTTGGTTGGGTACTTGAGTCTTATATGTAAATCCACTTGGATGGATCTTTGATGTAAGTATGAGTCATTGGTGATAGGAATTTCATAGAGTCATGTACTTCATTGATAAATATGTTGAAGATTCAGCATGAACTCAGGGGGAGCTTGGTCACTTCAGTATATATCAAATTTACAGAACGCTTCTTCCACATGTGGAGAAAAGGGGGAGAGTATGTTGGTTTTAATCCACCCTTTGCCCTTGATGTCAAAGGGGGAGAGTGACATGGTGTTTGAATGAAGAGAAATAATGGTGTCAAAAATGGGGAGTGTGACATGGTGTCCTTGTATTCTGAATGTACCTATCTGTTGTGGTAACCAAACACCATTGTGGTTGCCATCAAGTCCAAAGGGGGAGATTGTTGGCAATATGATGCAGAGTGTTGTCCTTGATGGCAACCCACTGAATGAAGATGAAGACATGAGACAGTTGACATGTGTTGTCCTTGATGGCAAACCACCTGATGAAGTTTGTCTTGACCTAATGGACTTGGTAAATGATGTAAATCTGATATGAAATGATGTTTGTTAGCAATATGATGCTGAGTGTTGTCCTTGAATGGCAACCCACTTGATGAAGATGATGGCAGCTTACTTAATGAAGTTGTGCTTGATAGAATATGTCTTAATGAACTAAATATGATGTATCTACAGTGTGTACAGAAGGCAATGAAGAAAGGAATTCATCATGTGCTAAATCTATGGTGAAAAGAGTATGTCTCAAGGCATACGCGGATCTGTCTAGGAGAAGTCGTGTATGCACGCGGGAAACAACGTGCCAAGTCGTGTATGGGCAAAAGCGCTCATAAAGTGCAAAACCAGGGGTAACCACCATGGTATTGACCCATTGTATTGGGTAATGATTCGTCTAAATGACCCCGTCCAGGAATACCATCGGAAGTAATGTGGTTTTGGCTCATGGTATTGAAAAAGGGTAAACCTATATAAGGAGAAGAAATTCATTGTGCAAATTATGAGTGTGAGTGCAAGATGTCTGAGCTTGAATGAATACTTCTCTCTAAAATAGATCTGAATGGAAAGGGTTACAGTTGAATGATAGATCTGAATGTATGATGCACCAATGATGAATAAGGGGATCTAGATCTGAAATGTTCTTGTATTTGCTAGATCCGTTTATGGAATGATTAGATCTGTGATGAGGCGAACATCTGTCTGAGGTAAAGGGTAAAATCTGAAGTGATGTATCTGTTGTGAAGAATTGCAATGACATAAAAGTCTGAAGAACCATACGCTAGTTCGCCGAAGAGGAAGCGCGTATATACGCGGCTTCGCTGAAGAGAAAGCGCATATGCGCAATAAAATTAGCTCTGTAATATGTACAGAAGTATACGCTGGTTTATGTGAACGGAAGCGCGTATATACGCGACATCAGAGAAAGGAAAGCGCGTATGAAAACTAGGGTTTGCTGAAGTCTGTGGTAAGAAATGTCTGATCTGTTCTGCTGGTTTACTGATATCTATCAGTGAGTTATATGTATCTGTTTCATGGTTGACCGTGCTTAAAAGTATGGAAAGGGTCCAGTCTGAAAATATGATGAAACATGGCCTGCAAGTGGTGTCCTAAAGGAAACTTTGGATCCAGTGTGAAAATTGATGAAACGTGGTCCATAGAGGTGCTGAAGGTTGTAGCCTTCAAATGTGGGTTGAAGCTTCCTTCCGTGAGCTGGTAAATGAGAGCAAGGGGTCGTAGCTCCCTTCCAGAGAGGCCGGTAAATGAGTTAGGGGGCTGCGGAGCCCCTCTGTGAGATTGCAAACGAGCGCAGGTGGGTGCCTGCGTGCTGGTAGGAGTCTGCACCAGCACATATGTTGTAATATGTTTTCTCTATAATAAAATATTGAAGGCTGAGCAACTGCGGCGGTGGTTTTCTCCCGACTTGGGTTTCCACCTAAAAAATCCCGGTGTTCATGTGTGATGCTTTGTGTGATGGTTTATTCTGTTGTTACTGCACATGTTTACTGATAACTTAACTTCAGATGAATGAATATTGCAAAGAACTAAGTTAATAAATATCTTCATGTTTAGTTCTCTGCTAATACGCGAGTTGTATGAAGGATATCCGCGTGTATACGCGAGTTTACTAAAGGAAAGTAGCATATGGGTTTTGAAGTAAGAAAAAGTAAATTTTTTTGAATATGCAAAGAATACCTCATTCACCCGCCCCCCCTCTCGCATTTTTCTCAACATCAAAGGTCTTATTAAGCTTTAGGAGTCCATGAAAATGCATCTTTCTTCAATAATGTTGTTAGAGGTGTTGTTATTCTCCCATAATTCTTAACAAACTTGCGATAATACCCTATTAACCCGAGAAATCCGCGCAACTGCTTTATGGTTGTGGGGATTTTCCATTACTTAATGGCTTTAATTTTGTTAGGGTCTACCTTAACACCCTTGTGATATACAATATGACCCAAATATTCCACCTCTTGTACTCCAAAGAAACATTTGGATATTTTTGCATATAATTGTTTCTCCTCCAATAATTTGATCACCCTGTCAACATGTAGAACATGATCCTTCCAAGACCTTTTGTATATTAGTATATCATCAAAAAATACTAGCACAAATTTTCTAAGGAAGGGTTTGAAAATGGAATTCATCAACCCTTGAAATGTAGAAGGTGCAATGGTAAGGCCAAAAGGCATGACCAAAAATCATAATGACCCTCATGAGTTCGAAATGTTGTTTTCAGAATATCTTCAGTATTCATTCTAATTTGATGATATCCTGAACAAAGATCCAACTTGGTAAAATAAATTTCTCCATTTAATTCATCCATTAATTCATCAATCACAGGAATGGGAAATTTATCTTTGATGGTGAGCTTATTGAGCTCCCTATATTCCGGACACATGTGCCATGATCCATATTTCTTGTGCACCAATACTACTAGAGCAAAGAAAGAACTTTGACTAGGTTGAATTATACCAACGTCTAACATTTCTGCAATCATACGTTCAATTTCACTCTTTTGGACATGGATATCTGTAAGGCCTGATGTTTGGAGGAACACTTCCTGGAATCAAATGAATATCATGATCATGATCACGAATAAGTGGAAGTCCTTTGGGAGTATCAAACACCTTGGAATGATTGTCCAAGACTTTTTGGATATCTGGAGAAATAGATGATTTTGATGTTGGAACTTCTAGTGAGCATAATTGTGCAATTATGCCTCGTTGTTCTTTCTTTAGAATATTTTTCATGACATTAGAGCTTATTATCTTTCCCGGCTTCCCCGCAATACCCCGTAATTCGACTTCCTTTCCTTCTGAAAAAAATTTCAAGAAAAGTTCTTGAAAATCAAAAGCTACCATCCCCAAATATTGTAACCATTGTACTCCTAGTACAACATCAACACCTCCCATAGGAATGGAAAGCATTGGACTATTCAATACATATTCCCCCATGGTTAGCTTGATATTATGGCATTTTCCAGAGCAATTTATAGTTCCTCCATTCGCAACCATCACTTGACATTCTGGTGCTGGGTATAGGAAACAATTTAATTCCTTGGCTACCTTATAATGAATAAAATTATGGGTGCTACCTGAATCAATCAACACTATTACCCTTTTCTTCTTTATATGTCCTTCTATCTTGAGAGTTTGAGGAGTGGTAATTCCTGCCAGTGCATTACACGATATGGTCGGATTTATTTCTTCTTCTTCTAGGGGTGGTTCCTGGTGTATATCCTCTTCTTGTTCATTTTCTTCTTCTTCTTCACAATCTATGTAAAATAATTTCTTCTCAGCACACTTATGACCTTTAGTGTATTTTCTATCACAACTGTAGCAAAGCCCTTTTGCTCTTTTTTCTTCCAATTGTTGTGGTGTCAACCTTGTAGGTTGTGGAAATCTAGGCGTAGCAACACTTCCTTCTTTATAGAATTGAGTGGTAGGCTTCCTCGTCGCCATAATTTTACATTCAACTTTTCTTGCCAACCTGAATGCCTTCTCCAATGAATCAGGTTCCAAAACACGAACTTCATGTTGGATGTTATCCTTTAGAGTACCTAAGAAGAGATCAATCCTGTGTTCCTCTGGAATATTAGTTACCCTTATATTCAATTTTTTGGAAGTCCTCAATGTGCTGCCCCACTAAACCCTTTTGTTTGAGATTTATCAATTGGCTAAAGAAGGTGTTGCTCTTTGTATCCTCATAATGTGCTATCATTTCCTCCGTAAAAATTGAACAAGTGACAATTTTTTTACGGGAGCAAAGCCATCGATACCATACAAATGTATTTTGTTCTAAATGTAAAGTTGCAATGCGTACCTTTTGTGTGTTTTTCACATTATTGAGATCAAAATATTGCTTCATCTGTAGTATCCATGTTACGGGGTCCTTGCCATCAAACTTCCTCATATCCATCTTTTGAATATGGTGGTTCTTCCATCCAACATTAGAGTTTATGAAATCACTATTAACATTTATTTTGTTCTCATCATGAGTTTCCTCTACTATCTTTTCGCCATTAAGAAACATTTCTTGTATCAACTTTACCAAACCTTCGATGTATACTTTTAGATCATTCTTCATGTTTTCCATGTTGTCTTTCATTTTTTCATCGATCTTAGCTTCCATGTCATCCATATTAGCTTCCATGCCCACTTCCATGTCATCCATCTTAGCTTCCAATCCATTCATCTTAGCTTCTACACATTTATTTGAACCATCCATCTTAGATTCCACGCCTTTCTTCAACACTTCAATTTCATTTTTTGTTGCTCTTTGTGATAGAAAAATTTGGTGCACTTGCTCTTGTAATTTTGATATTTCATGTTGTGTTTCTTCTTCTTCATGAGTCATGGTAGAGCCTTCTAAAGGCTTAATGGGTGTTGAATTCTTTTTAGGGGGAATTTTAGAACCCAATACTGATATCTATTCTTAAATATGCCCTTGGAATAAATTCAAACTAATTTTTTTCAAACGAGACTTATGTAATTCAAAAAAAATACACACCTTTTTCTTGCTTTTGAGGAGCTCGATATTGAAACTGAATTATCTCTGTAATTTCGGATCTTCAATAGCTGAAATTTTTCCCTGAAGTAGCCCTATGAATCTTCTTTTGAATTCCATAGTTCTGACCTAATTTGGATTCTTCAAGGCAAATTTATGCCCAATATCCCACGATGACCTAATTATGGACTGGTTCAATAGAGCGAACTTTTATGACTTGCCACGTGTCACTGTTTCCTCCTTTGGGTCTAAAATTGATATACCGAAAACCAAATTTTGTGTACTTGTGGCCACTTTTTACATAATCCCAATATGATGCTCAGAGAGGGAGTTATGATGTTTTTCCCACGGTAGCCTCTTTGAGATGAAATTCGGGAGCCTAAAGCAATCCTAACTTCCACAGATCATATCTCCAAAAATATTGTGAACCAAGATCTGAAATGTTTACAGGATGTTCCTCAGGATTTTGGCTTCTCCCTGTGAAAATTTCATCTTCTGAAACCTCGTAGAAAAAAAAAATTATAGCGAAAATGTAAAGATGACATTTTTAGGTTAAATTCAGGAGCCTGCAAAAATACCTAACTTCCACAGATCATATCTATGAAAATGTTGTGAACCAAGCTCTAATATTTTGTGACGATGTTCCTCAGGATTTCAACTTCGCACTCTAGACATTTCAGCTTCTAAACCTTCGTAGAAAAAATTTATAGCGAAAATGCCACGATGACCTGTTTGGAGTAGCAAAACCCTAGAATCCAAAGCTCTGATACCAAATGTTGTGAAACCAGCTCCAAAAATAGAAGAAAAGAGAGATCAACGCCTTAGAAATCAGCCACTTTGAGGGGGCAACCTCTAATACATTACATAAATGAAAAATTCTTGGATGATACAAATGACAAAACCTCCTTTCTATATATAGAAGTCCATGGGGCCACAATGTAATCCTAGTGGGGCCACAATGTAATCCTAGCTGACCTAACAAATATTTTTTTTGGGCACAATAATAACAATATGGAGGTTACAGGGGTACAAAAATAACAATAAGGGGGTTACACTAACAAAAATAAGAAACTATACTAGTAATACAAGGACCTAAAAACTGCCTCATCTTATCTTCAATATTAGTGTAAAAATGGAATTGACTCTTTACTCTCTATTCCTACCCAATGATATCCATTACTTATCTGACTACATTGGAGGTATGTGTCCATTAGCAGAAAGTGGAGGCTTTCACGTTGGATTGGCCCCGAGTGCAAGGGAGGTCCCTCCTTCCTATACTTCCTCAGTGAGTATAGTAAGAGCCACAATGAGGCATGGAAAGAAACAAGATGAGGCTGGGAAGCGGCTAAACAAATCCAACCGACGAACTAGAGTGTAGAGCACACAAACAAGTGAGAAACCCTTTGACAGGAACATGATTGAAAAAAGGGGAGATAAATAGGGTTCTATGATATAGAGGATATATTAGAGTTAAAAATCAAGAAGTAAGAAGAGCTAGTGTGAGCACAAAGAGAGAGATCCAAAGGTGTTATTGAAGATTAAAATAAACATGAGATCACTTCTGACATCATAAACAATAGAAAAAATCCATGGAAACTTAGAGCAACTTACCTAAATGAAGTAGAGAACTAGGTATCTTTACAAAATCTAAGAGCTATTAAAGTTGTCAAGCCATATATCTGAAGTGACGAACATATTGGTTATGGAGTACTCTCTGACCATATCAAAATAATTTTCAAATGAAAGGATGATCATTGAAGATTGAAAGGAAAAATTGAAGTGACTACCCTTAACTTTTCTCATGGTCTAGCTATCATGTGTGTCAACTATCCTCACCATTTATCCATGCTTCATGATCAACATTGTAGATGGATATTATCATGTGTGGTGTTCATATTATACAATTTTCATGGGAAAAGAAAATAAAAAACAAAACAAAACACAAAATCATTATGATTTCATAAGTGTAAACCTCTTGTAAAATAAAAAAAATTTCCAACTTAAAAAATAATTAATTTATTATTACATTCAATTAAATTATATCGATAAAACGAAATCTTCACATTTTAATGTTTTCACTCTTATTACTTCTAAATATGTGAAATATGTGATGCATAAAGTGTTGTGGATATTCCATTGAACAGTTCATCACAACATATCTGATAAAATTATATTTATAATATGAAATTTTGCACTATTACAATTTTATTATATTTCTAGATCTCTATATTTGTTGTTAATAGTGCATGCATGTGAATTTAAAATTATGTAGAAAATAGAGAACAATGAAATAAAATATCACACACACATTTGACACACGATATGACCTAGGAAACCCTTTTTGGAGAAAAGCCCAGTTGGAAGGTGAGGTCACTCCACTCTCTTTCTCTAAATGGTAATATGTCTAGTAGTACAAAGATGTATGGCTTGTGGTGTGTGGACTACTACAGTGCACAAATCCTCTTTCTTGTGCTCTACCTCCTATCCATCTTGGCTATTTTTCTTATCTATGCAACAAATGCACTTGAAATAATGGAACCCCTTTTCCTCCTAGTGGCTCGGTTAGAAGACAATTTTATATCCTAATAGTGGTTAGGTTTGACTACCTAAAGTATTAACCATAGTCAATATAGATTTTTCTAGAGTCTTCTACATCATAATCACGTGGCTATCCCATTTTTCATGAATAATGGGGGTTGGCGTGGAAACCTCTCGAATTATGGTGGTGAAAACCGGAAGGTCAACTTCTGAGTGGCATAAATTTCACATACAAACTCTGATTAACGTGATTCTTGCATCATTGGGAAGGTGTTTTTATGTAGAATAAGAAAAAAATCTGTCTTGCTAAAGTGGCAGATTTTTACCCCCAAAAAATGTTTTTTTATGCCTCAAAATGCTCTATGAAGGTTTTAGACCCCAATTTTCCAAACTAGGTCCTATCGGTAAAAATGGTCCTAAGAGTTGATTCCTCCACCTTTTCCACTCTGAAAGCATCTAGGTGGATGAAAAACAATATAATGATCCAATATGGATCAATATACTACAAACTATATTTCTGTTTTTATAGAATGTTATATTTTAAATGAGTATTTTACCATTTCAGGTTAAAGTTAAACATTTTTAAACGTATTTTAAAATTTTTTGCAAGGTAAAGTGTGCATATATTTTTTCAATTTATAAAAGGATCATGTTTAATTTTGTAAATATATTTTAAAGTGTAGGTTAAATATATAAGATGTAAATTTGTTGGTTTGTGTGGGGTTTAGTTTCTATTAGTTTATTGGTTCTAATTTCATGAATAGGGGTTCAAGGTTGTAGTCGCATGTGGGGAATAGAAACTTGTCTCACAAAGTGTTTATGTTCAATTGAGCCTCAATCATTCCTCGTGACAACATATCATAGATAGTAAAAGCATTCTTCCATTAAATATTGGGGCTATCCCCAAGCTAGACTTAATATAACAAAAAAAAAAATTAGATTACGCTTCCAACCAATATTAAGGTTGGATCAAAAAGGATTGGGAGCTCATCTACAAGCCCTAGCAACCTACACACATCAGCGAATTTTTAGCATCTGTAACAATGGCAGTGGTATCTCGAGGGGGGCAGTGGGGGGGAACTTATGCCCCTCCTGGTGATGAGGAGGCAGCTTTCCAAGTATTGAACTCCAAGATTAAAACCAACTTGCGCCTAAAGGAACAACAAGAAAAGTTCATTAAAAAAAAAACAGAGAATATACATGTTGTCGTACTCCCTCAAAGTTTTTGTAGAAATTCCCTGACCCTTTCTATTAGAGCTCTGGTAGGGAAATTCATGGGATTGTGGCCTTCCACCAGGTCCATAGAGCAGTGGGAAGAGAAGAGTTGTAGGCCTATGATGAAGGGGAAACTCAATGTCTACGCAGTTTGGAATGGATTTTTGGCTCTGCTCTTCAAATGCAAGGAGGATCATGATGTCATATTTAGAAAAAGACCTTTTTTTTTCTCTCTAGAGATATGTATCGAAATAGTTGGTCCTTTCATTTCAATCTGGAAAAAGATGTTCCTACAATGGTGCCAATTTTGGTTAAGCTCTCTAGATTACCTTTATCTTGTTGGAGCGTTGAATGTTTGAAAGTCGTAGGAAATTTCATTGGGTGATACCTTGATCAAGCTAAGCCTAAAGGGCATAAATTTTCCTATGCAAAAAATTGTGTATAATTAGACTTAGAGAAAGGTTTACCCTCAGAGATTGTTCTCACTCATGGAGTCATTCTCAATCATTGGACTATAACCAACTTACCTTCAAGTGTAATATCTATCATAAGTATGATCATTTTTCTCATGATTGCAAGAAAACAACTATAGAAATATTGAATATTAAGCCCTTCAAAATGATGCACAATGGCAATCTCAAAAAAGCCCCCCCTCTAAGGGAAAAGGTGGTGCCCAGACCAATAGGCCCTTGGTTCATAATGTGGCTTCTTCTTGTGCTTATCATTTTGACATCATGTTCCAGGAAGGGGTTGAGAAGGAGGCTTCAATGAATGACAATGTTGATACCATGCCTATGGAAGAGGTGGAAGAGGGAGAATACAGGGAGATTCACACAAATAAATTGGCCTTAATAGCAAGTCTAGCTCAATCTAAGGACTAGGGTATTTTTTCAAGCCCTCATGTCCACAAGGAAGTGGATAAAATTGTCGAATCACTAGAAAAAATGGAAGAGGGTACTTGTAAAGTCCTCACAAGGAGCGCTAAGAAGAGATTAAACTAGAGTAGCGATTCTTCTAGCCAGGAGATAGAGAACCATAAGGACAAAGTTTTTCCTACAACAAAGATGTTAGAGAAGTCAATGTGGAGCAAAACATCATATGGGAAACCAATCTCAGTTACTAGAAGTTTTGAATAATGTGAGTAATAAGGAGAAATAATCAGTCGGGTCAGGAGGTGGTAAATCCAAAGCCTCCAAGTTACGATGAAATTTGTCACTTGGAGCATAATGGGACTGGGAAACCCCTCTAATTATCAGGCCATAAAATACCTCATAAGGTCGGAAAAACCTAAAATTATTTTCCTTCAAGAAACGAAGTTAAAAGAGGAAGAATTGTAAGTATTAGAAAAAACATTTTAGAGTTCTATCTCATTGGTTTCCCAAAGTTTGGCTTCAGCCTCTAAAGGTCTCTGCACCCTCTGGACTGACTCTATGTGCTTGTTAAAAGATAGTCATAGGTTCTGTATTGTTTTCAAATTAGAAGAGAATAACATTAGAGAAGTGACATTGTTTGCTAATATATATGCTCTAGTCAGTTATGGTGACAAGGAAGAATGTTAGGAATAGTTAATCAAGTTAAAGGAGGATCACTGGCATAGTGACTCAATAGCTGACATTGACTTTAACACCATTCTTTTATCCATAGAAAAGAGGGGAGTTTCTAAAGTCATAGACCCATTCTGGGAGCATATGGAGGATGTCCTTAGCAAATGGGACCTCATGGATGTTGTGCCAAAAAGGGAAATTTCACATGGACTAATAGAAGAGTTTGGGGTGATCACATCACGATAAGAATTAACAAATTATTAATCCACAGTAATTAGTTGGTTAGGGGCATAGAAATTTTTTCGTCTATATTAACAAGAGGAGAGTCAGACCATCATCCTTTGGATATCGTCATTGACCCTTCAGAGGACTTGGGGCCTATCCCTTTTCATTTTAATCTAGGGTGGTTTCTCAAATATGGGGTGAGATTTAATTCTCCAAGCCTAGTCCTTCCTAGTGAGGGGATCCCTTACTTTTGTTTGGGATACTAAATTGAAGAATGTCAATAAGGTTCTACGATCTTGGGAAAAATAAAATTTTAAACCCCTAGGCCAAGAAAAATTGACCTCCTCAATATCTGTGCATCCCATCAAGCTTTGATGGATGTTGAAAATGTGTTTGAAGGTCTCATTGAGGAAGAAAAAATGTAAAAGCGAAAAAATATCAATCCTCAGTAGGCAAGAGGAAGAGTATTTTCGCCTCAAATATATAAGCCTTTGGATGAATGCTAGAAACAGGAACAATGCCTTCTTCCACAAGCAAGAAAGGGAAATGGATTTAAGAAACTATGTCAAGGAAATAGTTTTGGAAGGTCGGCTAAAGTTGACTACCTTTGAGTAGATAAAGCAAGATGCTCAACATTTCTTCAAAAGACTATATATGGATGACAACGAAAATGATCCAAGTGAGGTTCACTCTTGTATCTCTGCTCTACCTCAAATTGTTTCAGAGTTAGATAATATTCGATTAACTAGGTCGATAGTGGAAGAGGAGGAAATCAAGGCCAACTCGTCTCTTTACCTTGACAAAGACCCTGACCCCAATGGATTTCCTATCTTCTTCTTCAGAACATCCTAGGTGATAATTAAAAATGATCTGGTAAGAATGTTGAACTATTTGAGATTGAGAGGTTAGGAGGTAATAATAATTCCTCTTTCCTTACTATAATCCCCAAAGAAGCGAAACTAGTTTCCTTCACCAAATCCTAGCCAATCTCTCTTTGTAACTCAACATACAAAATTCTCAGGAGAATAATAAAAAATAGGCTTAGAAAGATCCTCCTAAGAATTATATTTGAAAACCAAGGAGTCTTCATGAGGCATAGAAAAATCATTGACAATGTTATTTTGGTACAAGAAGTTATTCATTCCGGAAAATAGTGTGGGGAACTAGGTATGGTTATAAAGCTGGATATGGAAAATGATTTGATAGATCCATTCCTATCTATTCTTTGTCATGAAGAAACTTGGATTCAGTGAGGAATTTATCAAATGGATTGAAGAATGTATTGGAAACCCTTGGATTGCCCCCTTGATCAATGGGCGTCCTTGTAATTTTTTCCAAGCATCAAGGGGACTGCAGCAAGGTTGTCCCCTATATTCTCTTTTGTATATTATTTTGGTTGAATCCTTAATTAGAAATTTGGAACTTTCCAGGATTGAATGGAAACTAAAAGGTTTAAGTATAGGTCCCAATACAAAAGATTCCAATCATTCATAATATGTTGACGATACCTTTTTTATGTGATGTGCATCAAGGAAAAGTGTTTCAAGGTTCAATCAAAACTTAAATTTATACTTGAATCTATATGGGGGATTAGTTAAAAAAGGTATGAGTCAAATTTTAGGACGGAATATCTCTATCTCAGTTCTCTAGGAGATTTCGAAAATTCTTGAATTTCCCCTTATAGTTGATTGGAAATTCTTAAAATAACTAGGTATTCTCATATCATTTGGTTTGTTGAGCAGCAACAGATGGGCTAACACTTTAAACAAATTCAAAAAAAAAGATCCAGGTATGGGGATAAAATTGGTTGAATGTTGTTGGAAGGGTTATTTTGGTTAAATATGCACTCTCCTCATTACCAATTTATCTATGTTCAGGTCTACTTTCTCTTGAGTCAGTGCTATCTCAAATGATAATTATTATAAGGAAATTCTTATGCCATTGGGGGGGGAGAATGAAAAAATATTCCACTTGGTTCAATGGAATATATTTCACCTTCCCAAAGAAAATGGTGATTTAGCATTCAAAGACCCACTGTTCATGAATTTAGCATTGGGAGAGGCTGATATTTAATTCAAAAGAATGGTGGAAGTTGGCTTTCATCCAAAAATACTTCAAGAATATTAGAATCTTAAGATTTGAGGAGGTTCAATGGACTAGTCTGGACTCTCAAATATGGAAGCTATGTAAAGGGGCATCCCCCTAAATTTTCAATCATCTAGGTTGGAGATCTGGGAATGGAGCACACATTAACCTTTAGAAAGATGATTTCTCCAAATATGGTTCGTCAAGTGCTTATGAGGAATTCAAATATTTAGCTATATGGTTGCAAGAGAAAGGGATGAGAAAGTCAACCAAAATTTCCCTTTGGGATGACTCTGGTCGCTGGAAATGATGGTATATGTATCCCCTTCATGTTATTCTTCACCTACAAAGATTTAAATTTGTAGAATTATTAAAATGGTTGTCTCCTATCTCCACTTCTTTATTGGATCATTGCACTTGATCCTTGATTCCTTTCCTCTCTTATTATGTAAATTTTGGCTACTCCCTATCATTTAAAAGGCTCCCCCAAACCCTCCTTGTAGATTATGGTATAAAGCTTGGAATAATGATATCATTTTGAAAATTTATATCTTTTGTTGGTCTCTGGTGCACAAGAAAATCCTTACGGCCGAAAACCTAGAGAAAAGAAACATCCTTGGTCCCTCTAGATGTGCCTTATGTCTTTATACTAATGATTCCATCCCTCATCTCTTTCAACATTTTCCCTTTTCCCTTGGGGCCTAAAGAATTTTGCTCTGACTGGTCCTCTTTATTGATCATATTCCAATGTCTTGGGTTGATATGTTTGAAAATTAGAGTTTTCTTTATCCTTAGAGTTAGAAATCCTCCTCCTTTCCAATGCATTGTTGGTCAGCCTTCCTGAAATTTATCTATTGGGCTATCTGGATTGCATGAAATAAATAAATTTTCAAAAACATGAGGTTGTCTCCCTAACAGGTTGCATCTACATCCTTCTCATGGATATTTGAATCAATTTATGTTCATGGATATAAGGACAAATATTTAGAGGACCTAAATGAATTTGAACGTGCATGGATCTATATCGATAGTAAGTTCTCAATATCCTCAACTGGAATCAACAAGCCTAATAAGACACATGTATCTTTCCTCAGGCTAAGTCAAGAGGAATTCTTGAAATGGAGAATTGAGAAATCTTGGTTCTCCCTTTTCTTCAATGGGGATTTTAGAGGTAACTCGGGGGAGGTAGGAGAGGGAGGGGTTCTCTAAAGCTTTGATGGAAAAAAAGTGTCCAAATTCGCATGGGGCTTAGGAACTGCAACCAATAACATGGTGGAGTTCCTCACACTATGGAAAGGTTTGGAGGTGGCCAAAGAAAAAAATCATAACCTTTCAATTTACAAGAACTCTTTGATTGTCATTCACCAATTGAATAAGGAAAAGGGGTTGATAAGTTCCTCATCTACCCCCTTGGCCCAAACAGCGATCATTTATGCCTCACAATTTGAAAATTTTGAATTTCACTAGGCAGTTAAATGTGGAAGCAGATGAGCTTGCAAAAAAGGCTACAATTTGGGACAAGGGAAATTTGAAATGAATATTATTGTGTGCATCTTTCAAATTCCTTAGTTATGAGTTTTGGAAATTATATTAAGAAGAGTTTGGGATTAGTCACTCTCAAGAGGCACATTTTTTATTTGAGGATAATCTCCCCCCAAAGAATTAGAGGCACAAAGAAATCCATTATCCTTCCAAGGTTGGGTACGTGGATGTATATTAGCTCCTCTCTCTGCAATGTGGTTCATATCATAAACCTCGTTTCCCAATGATTCTCAAACCCTAGGCTTATTAAATTCATATCCTACCTTATTAATAGGAAGCAAGTTTCTGGGACCTATGATCACTCTGAGTCATGAGATTCTATTCAATTTATGCTTCATTTGTTGGAAGGTGGTATGGCTCTCCTCGGTTGCGATGAGGAATTCCCTGGATGGGAATAAGAATTTAAGGACGTCGACCGATCATTAGAGAAATTTTGAAGTCTGAAATGGGCCTCGTAAGGAATATTATAAAATAATAGTGGAAATAATAAAATATTAATAGATTACCTCATCAATTTTTGGAGGGGGGGGGAAAACAAAAAAACTACTTTTTCAACTCGTATTCTCAACATATCTCGCTATGATTTTACTCAAATTTCGAGCGGGTGAGTCACGTTTTTTCATGTATTTCACATTTTTTGTGTAGTAGGATCCATCGAAAGTATAAAACATGGGTACTCCTTGGATGCAAAATTAAATTCCACATCCAACAAGTGCTCAGACTCAAAACTTGAGTAAAATCATAGGGGGATAAGTTGAAAATATGAGCTTAAAAAGTAGGTTTTTTTTTTTTTTTTCCTTCTTTTTTTAATACTCCAAAAATGGTGAATCATTGTAGAAATTATGATGTAGATTTTCAATTTCTCATGAATTTTTAATCAAAATCATAAGACACAAACCTACTCTAGTGCTCTGTGGCATTAATTCACAATTTTGAACAAAAATCTCATACATGCAATAAGAAATCACACACATGAAAATAGTATTTTTCCTAGGGAAAGAAATCTACTAAAAGCACCAATGCTTGCTTGCATTAATCCAATAATTAAAGATGTATTGAAATTTCTTTTCTCAACTTAGCATAACCTACAAGTGCACAACCTATATCTCATCTCACTGAGAAGATCTGACCCAAACTTAGTCAAATTTTACCTATGCTTGAGCTCATATTTCCTTGTGTTGTTCCTTGATAAATTAGGCCCTTGTTATTTAGGAATTTATCCAAAATGTATTTACAATTCCTTAGGTTGACCATCTGACTACATGCAACACCTGTACAGTCATGACTAGTCTACAACTGATGTTACATTGCCTTGGAATCTCCACCAAGCCCAGGGAACTCGTCTTATTTACATGCACTAGATATTTTAGGTTAATTGATCAGTTAATTGGATGATCATTGAGTTTGACTAAAGTCCCACTGCTTAACTGACCTTCCACTGGTTCCTTCAATAGTTAGAACTAGTTTAACTGAAAACAACCTTAGATAACTAACCTTGATTGCTACAAATTAGCAATCACTTATGCTTAAATAAACTCTAACTCCTCCAACTCGAATTTACTGAATAAACTGGGTGACACAATCCATGTCACACAAGTTAATTGCATCCAAGTTGTCTACTGATGTGGAAATTCAAATTTTCTCAATTTAATCAAGGAAAAATCAAATTCAAAATTCCTCGATGCATTTTTCAACACTCCCTCTCATCAAGAAAGGGATTATCAACCACCCATATCCTACACCTGTGGAACTCGAACTTCCCTCTTGACATGGCCTTTATCAAAATGCCAGCATCTTGTTCCTTTGTCATAATGTACTACAACAACATTATCTGCCTCTGCACACAGTCCTGTAAATGGTGATACTAGATATCTATATGTTTGGATCAATCATGAAAAGAAGGATTCTCAGAGAGCTTGATGCAACTCTTATTATCACAATAGATCACAGTTGGATCCATCATCGAACCAAATAGTCCCACAAGTATCTTTCTCATCTAGATCACCTCACATGTTTCTTGACTTGCACCCATGTATTCTACTTCTTCTGGTCTAAGTGCCACATATCTTTGCTTCATGTTGTACTAGGAAACCGTTGCAGACCCAACACTGAAAATTCCACCTAATGTACTCTTTCAGTCTGATGGACTCCCCACCCAATCTGCATCTGTGAAGCCACGCAGCTTCACTCCCTCTGCCCATGTGTACCTTAGTCCAAATTGGATAGTGCCTCTGAGGTACCATAAAACATGCCTAGCTTCCTTCCAAAATAATTTATTTGGCCTAACCATAGCTTGGTTCGATTGGTTGACTACATAGCACATATCTAGGCATGTCTTCACAAGGTACATCAATGAACCCACTAGCTGTTGATAAATGGTAACATCCACTTCCTCACCTGAAGTGGCATCCTCCTTCCTCCAGTTGGTCACTGTAGGTGTATCCATGGGTTTAAAACTCTCCATGCAGAATCTCTACAATATCTCATTTTCATACTTTCCTTGAGAGACAAAGATTTCCCCATCACCTTGCCATACTTCCAACCCGAGGAAGTATTGCATGAGACCCATGTCCTTCATTTCAAATTCTCTTACAAGGTACTAGTTGCAAGATCTGATCAGTTTTTCATCAGTAGTTAAAATCAAGTCATCAACATATAATAAATAATCAACAATTTTTCTACTACCCATATATGTTATAAGTTTGCATCTACTTCGCTTCTGGTGAAGCCCAACCAGTGAGATGGCTATCGATCCTGGTGTACCAAGCATGGGGTGCTAGTTTGAGAATGTACAATGCTCGCTTGAGTCTGCACACATGAGACTCTCAATCAAAAGTCTAAAAGCCTTATGGTTGCTCAATGTACACCTCCTCCTCAAAAACTCCATTAAGGAATTATGTGTTTACATCCATCTGGTGGATATTCCACCCCATCTATGTAGCCAAAGCAAGAATTGATCTAATGGATGAGTACCTTGCTACAAGAGAAAAGGTCTCCTTATAGTCAATCCCTTCAACTTGAGAGTACCCCTTGGCCACAAATTTGGGCTTATAATTCTCTATGCTTTCATTTTTTTACTGCTTTACCTTGAATATCCATCTTGAACCCACAACTCAATTATCTATTGGTCTTGGGACCACTTCCCAAACATTGTTCTTTACAATGGATTCACATTCATCCAACATTGCATGAACCCAATCAGGTTGCTCTACTTCTTCCTTGAAAGAGGATGGCTCAGTCTCTTCAAGCTCAGTCATTAGATCCATGTAGGTAGTGTATCGATCTGGCGACCTTCTTTGCCTACACAAATTTGAAAGAGCACCCACATTCTCCCTCGGATATTGCACAAGTATCTCAGCTTCCTTGGTTCTTTTTCTACCTTCTTTGGATGGTTATGCTTGAGTGGTTGTCTCCAATATTTTCTACTCAATAAATGGTTGTTCCACAAATTCTTGAGGTTCCTCCTTTGGAGCTAAAATATCCTCCTTTGGTGGGATCTGAAGCTCCCTCTTAAGAGAGCACCACATCACTTTCTCCTCATCAAATTTTAGATCCCTTCGCACAATTGTCATTCTGACGGATGGAAAGTACACATGGTAGTTGTGAGGGGTTTCTGTGTAACCCATGAATACCCCCAATTTTTTTGTCGGCTCAAGCTTCTTCCTTGATTCTTTAAAGACATGGTAGTAAACAAAGGCTCCAAAAATCATGAAGTGTGACACATCTGGCTTTCTCCCCAAGAAAGCCTCCTCCGTTGTAATCACTCCTAGAATCTGATGAGGACTCTGGTTCTGCAAATGGATTTTTTTGTTGCATGCCTCAGCCCATAAATGCAGAGGTAGGCCTTGGTCATGCAACATCGTCCTCGCTACTCCCACAATTATACAGTTATTTCTCTCAGCTACCCCATTATGTTATGGGTTGTGGGGTGTTTTCAACTCTCGTCAAATGCCTTCTTTCGCACACAAAAATTTAAATTCATTTGACACGTACTCACCTCCATTATATCTCCTAAGATCCTTCACCTTCTTGTCGGTTTCTTTCTCCACCAGTGCCTTGAATTTTACGAACTTGGAGAATGTCTCATCTATCTTCCACGTGAATAAGATCCAACACTTTCATGAGAAGTCATCAATAAATATGACAAAATATTTATGCTTGGTGGTGGAGGCTATCGAGAAAGGTCCACAAACATCAGATTTGAACCTTTCTAGGACTGCATGCGCTTTGTTGTCCAAAGCATGGAATGTGTATTTTGTGTACTTCCCCAATGTACATCCTTTTCATATAACATTTTGCTACAGTGTTCCTTTTGGGAGGGTTGTGGTTATCTACTACATAATATTTAGGGCACCATGATGCAAATGGAAAATAATTTTGTGCCAATGTTCATCGACATCGTGGCTCTGCACCTTCTCCGCCTTTGTGCTTAATGCAGTACAATATTCCACATCTAACTTACACAGGTTCTTCATGCTAATGCCGATATGCTTCACTTGTCTCATGGTTATGTGTCTTAGGAATTCCTTTCCTTTGTTAAATATCACATCATAACCATGATCTTCCAAAACTGCAATAGAGATGATATTTTTCTTTAGGCCCAAAACGAACATGACATCCTTGACCCTGAGTGGGAAGCTTGACTTGACTCCCTCTGAAAGGTGATTGTATCAACCTCGGTCATGCTATACCTTCTGTTGTCCCCCATATCAATGTGCATCTACAAATATTGTTCTTCTAGGTCACTGAAAAACTCTCTACACCTTGGCATGTGGAACAATGCACCTGAGTCCAAGTACCACACACTCCCCATCACTATGTTGGACATGCATTCAATGAGGGTAAATTCAAGCTCAAACAATGAAGCCAAAGCTTCACCCGCTACTCCTTCTTAGGTCTTCTTTCTTTCCTTCTTGTGTGGACACTTTGTGGAATTGTGCCCGAATTCATGACAATGGAAGAATTTAATTTTGGAAAAATATATCTTCTTTCCCTTTGGTTAGACTCTGGTTTGGCTTGAGATTTATTCCCTTTCCCCTTCTTTCCCTTTCCAAACAATGCAAATTTTTCTTCATCCTCATCCTTGGATGAAGTCCCATCTCGGGTATTCTGCCTTTTTTCCTCCCTTACCAAATCGGACCATAAGCGCTCCCAATTCGGTAGTTTCTCCCTCTCGTTCGTTAAACCTTGATAGTTATTCCAGCTCTTAGGAAGGCCCATAATGGATAGGCTTACCAAGTCTTCTTCAAGAACATTTACACTAACCTCGCCAAGTTCATCATGATATTGTGTGAACTTTCCCAGATATTACGAAATAGTGTCATTATTTTGCATCTTGATACTTTGAAGTTTATCCTTGAAAGCCAACTTCTTGTGGTCACTATTATTCTTGAGAAATTTTGTTTGTGTGTTCCACATTGCGAACGAAGTTTCTTTTTCATGGATACTTGAGACAATGTGATCCCGTACTCCCTCCAGGATTATTCTCCTCGCCTTGGCTACATATTTCTTCCACTGAGCAAGGTTTTGGGCATCAAATTCTGATGGTTTTGAAACATTTGTCTTGATGTATTCTAGCAATCCATTGTCATCCAATACTGCCTCCATGTGATCCTTCCATGCAATAAATTAGAGGTGCCTTCCAAGGCATACTCTAGCCTTCGTCCATTGAAGGACATATTCTCAGCTCTGAAGAGATCCTCCTGCACTGAACTCCAAATTTGAACCTCCTGAGAAACAACTTTGAAATTTCTGCTCTAATTTGAATCCTGCTCTGATACCATGTAGAAATTATTATGTATATTTGTGACTTCCCATGAATTTTTAATCATCATCACAACACACAATCCTACTCTACTGCTCTGCAAACATTAATTCACAATTTTGATCCAAAATCTCATACATGCAATAAGAAATCACACGCATGCAAATAGTATTTTTCCTAGGGAAAGCAATATGCTAAAAACTCCAATGCTTTCTTGCATTAATATGATGAATAGAGATGTATTACAATTTATTTTCTCAACTGAGCACAACTTGCAAGTGCACAACCTATCTCTCTGCTCATTGAGAATCTATGACCCAGACTTAGTCAAATTTTTCCTCAGCTTGAGCTCCTATTTCCTTGCGTTGTTCTTTGAGAAATTAGACCACTATTATTTAGGAATTTCGCCAAAATGGATTGCGAATTTCCTTAGGTTGATCATCTGACTGCATGCAACACATGTATACTCAAGTCTAGTCTACAAATGATGTTACATTTCCTTGGAATCTCCACCAAGCCTGGGGAACTAAAATTCTCTGCATGCACTAGATAATTTGGGTTGATATATCAGTTAACTAGATGGTCACTGAGTTTGACTAAAGCCCCACTTCTTAATTGACCTTCTACTAGTTCCTTCAACAGTTAGAACTAGTTAAATTCAAAAATATCTTAGATAACTAACCTATATTGCTACAAATTAGCAATCTCTCATGCTTAAATGA